>JAULKJ010304548.1:0-11353 GCA_032355405.1 Rubia balearica | reverse complement strand
AAATGAATGCATGAATTAGCCCTAGGCTAAGCTTGTTGGTTCTCTAGCTTTTGATGCCATTAGTGGAATGCTTTTAGACGTTGTTCGTCTAACGGGGCCATTAGTGAAATAGAGCTAGGATGTTGAAATCATTCTAGTAAACTTCTAATACGGAAGAACGGAAGATTTATCTTCACGACAAGTAGCGAAAGTGGTTAAATAGATTATATGTCAATGATGGATAGAAAGTTTGGAAGTTTAAGTCAATTGCCCCCGAGACTTCGTAATCTAATCTTTAACTCGTTTTTAGTTCTTATATGCTATAATAGTTAACTTGTCTTTGAATTGTTAACTTAGAAACCCAAACTCAAAAACCCCCTTTTTCATGTGCTTTTATATATATACATATATCTATATACCTAGCATAATATTCTCTGTTTTATGAGCAAACACTTGAGAATAACCCTTGTCTCTGTGGACGATCCCAACTTTCCACTAGCTACTTAGTTGTAGTTAGTAAGCATTTAGGGCTTAAAATTGTATATTTGAGAGGTACGGCGACGGCCTCCCATCTGTCTTCTGCAAGACTGTCTCATTGTGAGACCAAGGACTAAATTAAAAATACATAAAATAAACATGAAAAATTAAATTTGAGGGTTTAAACATAAATATTACATATTCAGAGTGAAACTTAAACACTATAAGAAACATTAGAGGCTAATATACGAAAATGAAAAAAAAACTACCTTCTTCTCCGATGAATCCTTCTCCGCTGTGCTCCATCGTTATATTGTTCTACCGAGCTCAATCTCACCGGCGTTCCACCACACAACCTTCTTCTCTGGCGTTCCATCGCTACAAAACCTTCTCTCTGTCGAATTAGTTAATTTTTGTGACAAAAAATTCCTTCTTCGACGAAGTTCCAACCTCCATAATCATCGCTCCTCTTCATCCATTCCTTCTTCGTTGTCCTTCTCCATCTTTGTCTCTCTGCCTTTTCCATTCCTTTATTCAATAGAAACTCAATATTTTCTTTACTCAAACTCGTCAGTCGTCCAATCCAACTCCGATATGACATCGTCAAAATTGGTGACATTCATTATCCTCTTCGTCGCTCTCGACCAATGTGATGTTCACCGTGATTCGAGCTCGGTTTCACATTGAATCTGGTCAAATTCTAGCCCGGTTTATAAAATCAACATATTCAAGTAGGAAAACTGGTGTTCATCAAGAACACACAGTAGAAAGACACAATTAAGAACAAAACAGAAAAATAGTTAAGGAGTGGAGAGAATTTTTTGTATATTGCATAACCACGAAATATGTACAATCTATGTTTATATACATTAGTTGCTAACTAGCTCTTCTACCTGTCTAACCGACTAATAGAATTTGAAAGTTATGTTACATAGAACATCTAAGCTACAGTTTTAAATACAACAGAAATGAAAAACTAAAAACAGGAAATGGAGTTGATCATGAGAGTTGAGTTGAGTCGAAACCTTGAGTTGGACTCTTCTGGAACTTGATCTCCATCACCCCCTTCAAGTTGGAATCGGGAAGCAATGAAAGAACCAATTATCGGCACCCCGCAGGGTTGTACAAAACCAACCTTCATGGAAAGCTTAATAAACTCGCGGAGTACTCAAATCGAAGATAGGAATTTATAGACTTTCCCTCGTGCTCACTACTAACTACTATAGATTAGCTAGTGGCAAGTCCGAGGTCGTTCACAGAGATACTTGAATTTGAGAGTTAACTACACACAACCCACAATCGGACGTCACTCTGATTGTGTGTGGGGTTTTTGTCTAACAACTAATGATTTTGCAAACAAGAGAGATAAAACTATAATAAACTATTCTTGGGGATATTTAAGTATCATGACCGATAAATGACTTTGATCATAGATTCTATCGCATATAAGACATATAAATCTATCTCATGCCTATGTCACATAGTGTGGAGATAGTTGGGAATTTCCAATGTCTGTCACACAAAGGTTTGTCTCCACTTTATGAATCTATCAGACCGCCTCTGTAATTAGGGAAAGCACTTCGATCGCCTTTTTGATGCCGCAATTCTTTCCCCGTCAACCTCACTGCCAATGCTAACACGCCCCGATTTAAAGGAACAAAGCCTTGCGTAGGTCGCCACCATTAGACTTGAGAGTGAGGATTATACGTCTTGGGCACTTCACTATGGACACCAATCCTTAGGCCTAGAGAGACAAAATAGTTGGTATCTCGTGCTCAGTCGCTACACAACAACCCTAGTTGCTACCAATTATTATGCGCATCTATCGGGGTAAGACGAGGGTTTTCCCTCATTAGGGTAGGGTGTCCATATCCCCGACATGAACATTTATCACACGGAGAGCCAATTAGGTTAGACTACAACGATAGGGACGGTACTCTCGGGGTAGCATGCATCCACTCACCTCCCCTGTACTCACGAACCTACAATAGTTCTAATATAAACTCCTAAGTAGTGGCAAAGCTAGATTTTTTTTTAAAAAATGGGGCACAATATATTAAATTTTTTAGATTTGATATAATTATCTTATTTTAAACAAGAGTATTTTTTTTGTTTTCAAGTGGAGTACCTCAATTTTTTCCCAAATTTTAAGACAATTCCTAATATATGAAAATTGAGAAAGTCTGCTGTTTGGCCGACTGACGATTAGGCTAATAATGAAAATCTCATTTCAATAATATTTAGAGTCAAGTTATAATTATTTATATACTGAGATACATTTTCAAAGTTTTTTAAAGTCATAGGAACCTTGTTGCAATAAACAAAAACATATATCAAATCGCCTTAATAGTTATATCAATCATAAAATAGTCCTGTCTAACGGTTAGTCTGTCTAAGGATGTCATCAATACACGAATAAATGAGTTAGAAATTGAATTTCCTTGTGATGTATTTTAAAAATGATAAATTAAACTATTTCCAATTTTTGGCTTTACAAAAATTAAATAATTATTAAATATTAAACAAAAAATTGGTAAAATAGTAGAACTAGTAGGTAGCTTTTCGTAAATTAATAATTTGTATAGTCTATTGAGGTTTTAAAATATTTTAATATAAATCCTTGAAAAAACAAACAGTAAAAAAAGGTTTGAAATTTTTTTTAAAAATGCAAGAATAATTTAAATAATCACATAAACAAAACAAATCGCATTTCCCATAAAACGGAAAATAATTTAAGGCCAAACAGACTAAATTTACCATCCTATAAACTAGCTAAATAATCAGAATCGAGTATATATCAGGAATACAAAGACAGGGTGAGACAGTCTCAACTAATTTTTTGGTGAGATGGAGGGTTTACAATTATTTAAAGATAGAAATAACATGTGTATTTTTTGTAATTTGTAAAACTTTAGTTTGTACCTTTTCTCACTATAAATTATGATGAGACGGTCTCATATAAGTTTTTCTCTGTAACGAAAAGATATCTTTCATATTAGTATTCACATTGAGATTAGATTGCTATCATGAATCATCATATTACTATTGAAGTCTGAATCATGACAAGCCTTGCACGATGGAATGCTACACATAAATTTAGGGGTGCATTGTAGACATACATGGCATACAGCTTACAAAAAATATAAAGAATAAATCAAGAACAAATATTCATGTAATTTCAAGATAGGGAAATTTAATAATTTCATAAAGTCAACATGTAATCATGGATACAAATAATTTCCCAAATAATAAACTACTCTAGCGACATTGAATACACAAACTCGGTAAAATAAATGAAGAGAGAAAATAGTCCATTTCTCTATCTAGGTACTCTTAGATTTAGAAATTATGATTTTTTACTATTTACTTAAACCTAGTAGACTGGTGGCCACTTAGAGCAAGTCCAACAGTTTCCTTGATAGAGATTTTTATTGATTTTAGGGACTATACAAAGCTTTTCAACTTCAACAGCTTCCCTATGTCACTACCTAAAATAGGAATTTTGATGAGAGAGAAGATTTCCTTCCTTATATTTGAAGAAAGAGAAAAATATTACGGGGAATGAAAATTTAATGCAATTCAAATTGAATGTATCAAATC
The DNA here is from genome assembly GCA_032355405.1 of Rubia balearica. Taxonomy (NCBI): domain Eukaryota; kingdom Viridiplantae; phylum Streptophyta; class Magnoliopsida; order Gentianales; family Rubiaceae; genus Rubia; species Rubia balearica. The sequence continues at coordinate 7,297 of JAULKJ010304548.1, read as the reverse complement.
ATAGCACAATATTCATTTTCTATTCAAAATTTAAGTTTTGTTTTTTTTTTCATTCTTCCGTTCTACTGAAAAAAGAGTACCTTCAACTCTATACAATGTTGAGTTTAGGTGGGATGCTTCTTTATTTTTTTATAGGTTTTATCAACAATGATTTGGTGTTAATAATGATTTGTTTACAAGTTTGGAAATAATATCTTGAGTTAGGTGTGACAATATTGACCTCTAACTCACGGGTTAAGCGGTTGTTTATTTTTAAACTCCGAATGAGTATGGATAAAATAGGTAACGGGTCAAATGTGTAACGGAATAAATGGATTATAAAAAATATATGAGTCGAATGGATCGGGTTTGTGGGTTGATCATGGGTCGATAAAATGATCATATTCGCATGCCAAACCCACAAATTTATCCATTTCTATATTTCCCTTCACCCGTTTGTTTTCTTTTAATTTTTCTCATTTCTTAGTATTATACATAATTTTTTTATCTACAATTTATAGATATGTGTACATTAATCCCATGGACGATAAAAGCAAATGTGTCTTTTGATTAAGGGATTGGTTTAATTTGTTTGTGCTCTGGAACGTGGGATTTTGGCTACATTTGGATCACATTTTATCATCGTGAAAACATTCTTAAGAGAATTACAATGTACTAATCACATTTTTCCTATTCATTCCCATGTCCCAGTTTATCACGTATTTTTTTAAAATACTTATATTACCCGAACCGTATTTAACTCGTTTGTCCATTTATCACCCCTATCTTATATTTATAGTTTTTAATTTTTTTGGATGTTATCTTTTATCTTAAACATGGTGAAAATATGAAAAAGCACATGAAAATAAGTCTAACGTGGGATGCTTATTTATATTTTATGGTAGGGTTTTATCAATAATGATTTGTTTAGAACATTGGAATTAATATCTTTGGTTTATTGTTTATAATTTTTATACTTTTTGAATGTTGTTAACTTTTATTTCAAACCAGGTGAATATATAGAAACAATACGTAAAGAAAACTAGTTTCTAATTACATCGAAATTTTAGTTTTAAATTTTTTATACTGATTATTTTAAAAAAATAACTTTATTTTTGTAATATATTTTGAAACGATTAAAAATGAACTCCTAACTTTAATAGAAAATATAACTATAGTGTAATAAATGACAGATTAGACAAAATAGAGAATTTGTTTGAGTTGAGTCAAAAAAATATAGGGAATAATGATTTCCATTTCCTATTACAAAGAATAGTTTAGGGAAACTCTTGGATTTGCTCTTATATAGTAGGTGGAAATGGGCCTTAGAAAAGATCAAAAAATGAGTAGAAACCCTAGAAGCCGCGTCGACAAGGGCCATACAATAGTGCGCGGCACGTGCAAAAGCACACAGACCGTGGACGGGAGGTCCTTCTCAGGAAATATTGAGCGCGCGGCCCACAAAAAAAAGCACGGTCCGCAGATTGGAGAGCTGTCTGGGCAGTCTGAGCGCGAGGCTTGCGCAGAAGCACGCAGGCTATCGTTTTCTTCTTTTGAGTGCGCGGCAGCGCAAATACTCACGGGCCGCAGACTGGAGTACTTGGTCTTCAACTTCTGAGTGCGTGGTCCGTGCTGAAATACACAGCCCACGTCGGGACTTAGTTTCTCAGTGTTTGGCTTGACACGTGCCATGCCAGTCTTTATTTTTTTCGGACTTGACTCATTCTTCTTCGGCACATCCATCTACTTCCACATTTTTATTTCATGGGTTTTAGTCTACTACCATCCTTGCGAATGACCTTCTACTCAGTCCAAAGTACCTACGAGCAATCTACAAATAAAAGCTCATAAAACTGGTCTAGATGCTCATAGGGACATAGAATCCATTAGATCTAAAATACGCTACAAAATGAGGGATTTAGATATGAAAACCACAAAAGGTCATCTAAACCCCTTATAATGTAAACTTCACCTAAGTCCAACAATATACCGCACGAAAGATAACAAAAGAGATGTTAAATGCCTTAGGAAATACGTGCATTTTATATCTCATCAAATCCCCCACACTTAAAACTTTACTAATTCTCGAGTAAACATGAACAAGCAAATATCTAACCATACAATGGTATGCAAAGATTTTCCCAAAACACCCAATATTTTATTCCTAAACTACTCTAATCCCCAAGAAATAAGAATCACTTACACTCTCATATCCTAAGGAAAACTAAAGCAATCTAAACAACCAATCATTCTATGCAAAGGCTAGCTTCAATCATATCAATGTCTGAAGCTAGCTTACTATACCAAAAAAACTACCAAAAGACAAGACAAGAGAAGCATATAATAAGTTTCGAATTCAATCATTTTCTCTCACTTTGCGTAGGAGCGCTCTTGGGTTTTCATCCTAACTTCCCATATTTTTCTCTTTTTCATAGCTCACATGTCACTTTTTTCCACACCATTTGGCCTCTCACTTCTTGGCGTAGGTTTTTCAACCTATTCGGGCCTTTCCTATTTTTGGCTAAGTCGCCCTTTCGAATTTTTGACTTAGCTGGGCATATATTTTTTCATTTAAAATGTTTTTGTGTAGCACAAAATATCCCAAAATAGGCTTCATACTACATGGATAATAAAAAAAACAACAAACACAAAGAATTTTTTCTAGAATTCCTAAAAGCCTAACTACTCCTTCCCCAACTTAAACTTTACATTGTCTCCAATGCATCGTACAATAAAAATAAAAAGTGGAGTAAATCAAGGAAATACTTAGGAACAAAAATAGTCACCCGAATTACGCCAAGTGATATGAAGCATGACTCCTATGAAGAATGAGTAATGTTCCAAGGCAAATCTCCTATTTTCCTTCATAGAAGTAGTGGAGGGAATTTCGATGCTTGGACCAATAGAGTTTGGACATGTTGACTCCTTATGCCATCCTTCGATTGAAATGTTCTCTATCAAAATAACCACTAGTGGAGAAAGACCTATTAAAGGCGGTTATATCGGACTAGAGAAGTCACTTTGAAGGTGACTTCCCTGGTCTTGTCAAAGACAGTTCTGAGAACCACCTTTAAAATAACCAAACAAAGGCAGTTATTTTCTGCCATTGAACGCCTCCTAGCAACTACCTTCATTTGAGTTCTGAGTTTGTAACTCAAGTTCTGAACTCGAAACTTATCATTGATCCACAGACTATGAACAACAATTCTGAGTCTATAACTGTATATGGGTTCTAGATACGGGGCCCATTTTTTGCCTTTGTTGCACGTTACTGTGTCGGATGCCAAATCCGCTCACGTACTGTATTTGGATGTGTTTTGTCAATTTTTTTCTTATTATGTTTCAAACTTGAAACATGATTCGAATCTCATGGTTTGGACTCGGAACTTGTGATTCATCTCATTAGTAAAAGGAAAATTTAACCTGGGAAACTAGTTCCAGACTCGGAACTCTGTCGGAAATTGAGGTGCAAAATGTAATAAGCGTATGTATATTTCTCGGCTTGAAGAAAAGACTCCTACAAAAGCTCCAGTGCATACCTTAATCTATGGAATACATTAAATAAACATCATTCTATAGATAGGAATAGAAATCTTGGAAATTCTATTCCACAAAATAATGATATGATTATCCAATGCAACAAAATTCTATACACTAGGCTAACAAAGAAACAATCTATGGACTGGAATAGATATCTAAACAATTCTATTCCACCAATTTCACGTCATCCATATATATAAACTAGAAAATCTATTCCAAATAATACTAAAACTCCATAGGATTTCCTATAGATTCCAATCGGGAGAACACTAAATACCTAGCCAAGTTATTTATTTCGCTATTGATATCATCTTGTAAATACGGTCTGTGGTTGGCTTGAAATATGTGTGTGTATGACATTTTGAGAAATATAAAAATTAGGATGGGAAATTAATTGATAGAGGATAAAACATGGTACTTAAAACATACTTTGTTGATTTCAATGTAATCCACCCATATTTGTTGACTGCACTCAGCAGCGTATAATATTACGTAGTACCCATATTCCCATGTTTTTTTCTTGATTCTTGTACTGAGTAAAGTGTATGTACATAATTAGTGAAAATTAATGATATAGAAGATTAACATAAATGGATTAAAGGGAAGAAAACCCCAACTTGATTTTGACTATGTCCAAAACCGTATTACTTGAATTGATTGGATCATTCATGGAGGATGCTAAAATATTTACAAATGTCTCAGATGGTTGGAAGGGCAGCGGATCCATACAAAAAAATGCATCTTCTCCGATACAATAAGAATTAATCTCCAATGATCCCTATAACATATGACACTAAAACGAAGCCAAAAAATAAGTATTGTAATTGAATGAGTATTTAACCATCACTGCTCAATATATGGTGAAACAAATATTTCTTCTCCGTCCATCCAAGACATTTGCAGATGTAGTCGATCCTTTCATGGAATGTGCAACCGAATTCCCAAGTCATCAGGGGGCAAAAATATCCTACCCAACTTTTGTCTTTTTGACTCACTAAGTAGTACTTGTACCTTCAAAGCGAAAGTGAGAACATTAATTGTATACATGAGTTATATGTAGTAATTTTAAAATTTTGATGGTTAAAATATATACTCATAATAGGTAGAGGGACATTAGTGTTTGGTTAACTTGCTCACTCCTCCAAAGATCTTCAAACTCTATCCATGACGCGATGATTTCCCGCTTTTAACCAAAAACACACTCATTTCCCGCAACTAAGTATGTTGAGTTTCTCGGGTGGCTGGGAACAAAATTGTACAAGGCCCTAACGAATTGTAGTGATTCCTTAATTACTTGGTCCCTAGTGATGGGAGTTCTAATTTTCCTCGGTGTTTGGACAACCAGTTTAGGTGTTGTTATGTGTGCGCCCTTCAAATGAAGATCCATTTAAAGGGTTGGCACAAATTAGTCAACGTGGCCATAGGAGATACTTCCCTCGAGCAGTTCTCACTTTCTTGCATTGGCCATCTGGAATCAGTATCGGGCTTTGTACACCATAGGCTGCTCTAACAATACCCGAGCAAGACCTTCCACAATCGGTACCGAGTGAGGATGTTGCATCTCTGTGTGCAAAATTTTGTCGACAACGTGGAGTGGCCTACCTTGGGCTCCTTCATCCATGTATAGTCCGCACAAATTTGATGTCTACATGGTATTGAAAAACAATTATTAATTAAATGTGAATTTACTTTCTAATGATCGAGTTAATGTAAAATATGTACCTTTTTGGGTGTTGCATGATTTCTTTTTCAATGTTAATGTCTTCATCTTTGTAGTTAGAAGTTTTAGCTTGTGGTTACCCTTAACATTCCCAGGTAAGTGGCGTGAACCTCTGGATGGTGGAGTCCAATTTGGCGTCAAATCATCCAAATTATTAAGGATAGGAATAATGGTGTGTTGGATTAACTTCTGTATCAAAATATCTTGTTGTTCTATGTGCTTGTCTCTAATAAGGGTTTCCTTTTGCAAGATGTGCACCCTCATCAGTTTTGCCTTATGATAAGACCTAAAATTCCCAAACATATATTTTTGTGATAAAAAGGCACCGACCCCTCTCACCAGCCCGAGTGATCTAATTGACTTTGTTCTTTGATAAGGATGTCATTTTTATCCGTCAAAATGAATTACCCTTTCAATTGATCTTGTTTCAACATTCCCTACAATCATGTACGTAATTTGAAAATTTGTTTTTTCAATATCAACATTTAAAACATAGAAAAAGATATAATTTAGTGGGGCTTACCATTCGCTCCACAAGTTCTTTATTCAAAGGTTTATCAAATGTACCATCCTTGTTTTGTCGACTCTTTAAGAAAAGATCACATCTCTCAATGTCCTTCACATCCATTCACATGACCTATGACCTTGCTTCCTCTTTGTTGTTTCCCCCAAAATTGCAAGTTGAACATCCTTCTCAAAACATTCATTTCCTAATTGTAGGGCTGCCAAACCATGACTCCCACAAATCTTTCGATGTGGATATTCTTTCAGATTAGCAATACGCCTTTTGTCATCCCCCGTGCCCTGTATTAGAAATTCTTACGGAAGTTATGATTGAAGAAAACTTGTAATCTATACACACAAACACTTAGGAATATAAGACTAACATTTTTTCGTTATCCAAAGCCCTTCTCTTGTAGATCTCCCTACTTTCCGGTTGTGTGTATAAATTAACAATAATGTTCTCCTTTCCTATTAGAGAAAATGAAATCCCTAGATAAGGTGTACTTGTGCTCTTTCCAACTCTTTGGCAACATTCTCATTGCCGTCTTCTTCAAATCCTCCATGTCGGAAGCATCTATCTCGAAGGGCCTCTACTAGTAATTCAATGGACTACGTTGTCAATACTTAATACATAATATTAGGGTACAAGGAATGGGAGTTTGTGTTCATTATATAAAATTCACAATTGGTACTTTACACTCCATCCATAGGATATCTTTATACTCTCTTGGAACCTTGTGTGAATTACCCTAATTTATATCTACCCTCGTTGGACCGATCTTCCCAACCTAACTTGACTATTTGGAACGTTCTGTCGACAAACATTCTCCCAATTTGTTAAAAACTAACAAAGTCATCTCTTTCCTAGAGATTCTCTGTTATAACATCCTACAATGAATTTTTCTATTGCTACCTCTTCCGACCCCTCATCATCATCATCCTCATTCACCACTGTCTCGACATGTACATGGTTTTGCGATTGTGGAAATTCTTCACGAGTCTTTTTATGAGACATTGTACAACTTAACAAATTGTATATTAATCATTTAGGTATGTAAGAGTAAAATTTTGAACCCATACAACTAATCCCTAGTTTATTTTAAACCCTAGAAAACATAATTTCACCATTGCCTATTGTCAAAAAATAGAGGAAAATAAAATATATCAGGAGATAGGCTAGAATAATGGACATTAAATTTCCACAATGAACCTTTGATACATAAACCAAGTTACTCATGAGATGAAATTGATTTTACCTTCACAATTATTATCTCCAAAAGACACACTAAGAACACAATTTCTAACCCCAAATTTCCCTACCTGTAAGATTATTTATAGAAATGATGATTAATGAGTGTAGGAACTAGGGTTTAGAAGATTTTTATACTAGCCATTTCTGAAATTTGGGTTTGATTGATGAGGAATGGATGGAATGGGGTGAAGGAAGGGTTTTGGGGAGAAAAGACACAATTCAATGCCTTGTTTTTCCATTGGGCTGTCAAATTAGTTCCAAGTTTGGAACTAGCCTGGGACAAGCTTACGAGCTTGGAAGCC
>JAULKJ010304537.1:0-11354 GCA_032355405.1 Rubia balearica | reverse complement strand
AATTTCGTGCTAAAGCCATTATAGATACCATGCTTTCTAATGACGTTGAGATTTATGTGGTGCCGTATATTAAAATGTAAGTCACACTTTTCAATTTTTCTCAATTACAAAATATTATAGATCGCTAACAAATTCGTTAATGTTCAACTCTTTTCAACTCAGCCATCACTGGTACTTAGTACTATCCATCCTAGTACAAAGGAAGTTCTTACCCTTAACTCGACAACTGGAAGAATGAAACCCCGCAACATTCATGAAAACAAGATCATTTTTAGGTATTTTTGTTCATTTCATCGTACTAATTTTAACATCTAAAAGTGTGATACATAACCATTCAAAGTTCAACTTTACCTGGATAGCATACGAATATCAAAGGGAGAAGACGGCAATAGAACCGTCCCTGGATATGACCTGAAAAATCACAAACATATATGTAAGTCATTCAATCCAAGAGTCACTTCATTTCCAACATTATTTAATACAATTACATTTATGTCAATTTTTTCATTTGTTGTACCGACATCAGGAAAGTGGTTGGGAGTGCGGGTATTATGTCCTCCGGTATATTGAAGAACTTGTGCTCAAAAATACCTCCACAAATATTATAGAGTTAGGTAGACAAATTAAAAATTAAACATTTGTTCTTTTTACTTACTAAATAATTCACGTAATTAATCATCGGCTTGTTTGTTACAAAACTGATATTTTCCTCGAAAAAAAGAGATTGCAATGGCAAGGATATAGCAACTGTAGCTGAGAGATGGTGTCAAGCGTGGGTAGACGTATATTTTAAACACTACGAGCTTCTATGGACCTCATACAAAAGATTGGAGGATAAAAAAATTATTTCACGCAAATTTACTTGTTTAGAAAATTTGCTTGTGGATAGATTATGTTTTTAGCCATGTTCAGTTTTTAACTTATTCTTTTTTTCTTGTTTAGCATTAATCCTGTTTTCGAATTTTGTGTTGTTGGCTATTTTGTGTTTGTTCTATTATATTTCCCTGGGTTTCGATACGGGGTAGGCCATGAAAGTTTAAAATAGAGTATTGAAAATGCAAAACAAAACAAACACTGATTTTTCAGATAATGAACCGCTGTCGAAAAAAATGATCACCGATATAATTCAATACACAATGCTGGAAAATTTAGATCCTTTTAAGTGTAAGAACCGATAAGTTGTTACGATACCGAAGATAGAACTGTAAGACCCTCTAATATCAAGCACAAAAATTTCTTTCTTATACCGGTGTTCAAAATTATTGCCAGTGGACATCAATTTTACAACTAGCACTGCCAATGATCAACCGATGCTAGTCTGTATCATTCAAGTATTGTTAGTGTTCTACCGGTGCTAGAAATATGGACAACTACCACTACAATAATATCAGCACTAGGATTAGTAACTGTTTCTGGTTATAAATAACTAGCACCGATTTTATATACCAGTGCATTGATGCAGGGCGAATAGCGGCAAAAATTTAAGAAGGGATGGATCACCACAAATGTTCAAAACTGTTTTGATGATAACTTTTCGTCCAGAATTAAAATCATGTCAAGCAAGTGTTCTGTCACAATTAGCACTACTATAGACACCTTAAAATTGTGATGACGGGGATCTTTTTTATCATTTGAGCTCGTTCAAGGCCTCAAACGATAATTTACTGTTTTCCAATTTTTGTTTTAATTTGGATTTAATTATAAATTTCCTTTTTTATTCTATGGTTTCATCATAGTATTTAAGGACCTCTTGTATTTTGAGATTTTATCATTCATAATAATATTTTCTCTCCGGTGGACTCCAAAACAAAAACCTAGGGTTTGTGCTTGCAACCCTTGATTATTCTTCAAAGATTCAAGGGAGTGGAGAATATGAGCAATAGTGAGCAATCGGCTAGGATGAATTTGAAGGGGAAGAATATCGTTGATTATTCATTTTGTTAGGATGAAGAAGTAACTGCCAAGAGGACTAGGACAAACTGGGGTCATTAACAGATCAATACTAATTCCCGCGTTAAGGATGATATCCCCTTATTTTATGGATTTGTGGGGGTAAGGGAGTTTCTCGAGTGGAAGATTAAAATGAATTAATTTTTTGAGGCCATGAAAATTCTTGAGGACAAGCAAGTCATGATAGTCGTAGTTAAGATGAAAAGTACGGTTGTTGTGTGTTGGGAAATGCTAGCTGACTTAAGGTGCAAGCAAAATAAGAATTCGATCAGATCATAGAGAGAGATGAAGCAAATGATGCTGGATCTATTTTTCCTGCTTATTACGAGCAGATTTTGTACTAGCTAAAAATTGAGTGCTCCCAGGGAAGGAGGTCAGTTCAGGAATACATACGTTATAGTGAACGCAATGAACTTAGCAACTCTGAGAATCAGAAGGTGGTTAGGTATGTTAGTGGCCTAAAACTTTCGATTTAGGAGAAGATGGGGTTATAGACAGTGTGGACTCTGACCGAGGCTAAAACTCTTGCCATGAAAATAGAGATAATGGAGAATTCCCCCCCTTATGGCGGCTGTGGTGCTTGTGGTTTTTCCGGCGTTCAGAAATTTCAGCCCTAAAGCAATTTGAAGTCGTCTGGAAGTCAGGAGAGTGGCGCACAAGGTAAGAGAGTGTTCCCAGTCAGTGCATCAATGTAGAGACTTCCTAATCTGTATAATAATTCACATTATGAAAAGTTTTTTCATTGTAGTGGTGTGGTCTATATGTTTAATGTTTTCCCATCGAGGACTGTGGCTCTTCCGGAAGAAGATAGAGAAGATAATGCAACGGATGAGTATGAAGGAGTTGAGTTCGTCGAAGAGGAGACAACTGAGGTCAGCATTGTGTTGCAGTAGAGAATATTGTCATCTGAGGATGAAGGGAAGCGTAAGAATATTTATAGAACCCACAATTTGGTTAATAATAAGTTGGGCAATTTAATTTTGGATAATGGCAGTTTCTGAAAATCTTGTTTCTGCAAAGTTAGTTGAATATCTGAATTTGCCCACTGAGCCTCATGGAAAACGTTATACCTTTGGTTGGGTTGGTAAGGGTAATTAGGTTAAGGTGACATTCACTTGTAGTGTTCCCATTTCAATTGGGGAGAATTACAGGGAAAACGTGATATGAGATGTACTGGATATGGATGTGTGACATGTGTTGTTAGGGCAGACTTACCAGGTTGACATCGACGTTATTCAGATTGCTATGTTATTTGCATGGGTTGGGCATAAGATTGTAATGGCTCATGTTTAGTATTTTGACAGTGTCGCAGAAAGTCAGCAGTCAATTTTTGTAGTTATGACACGAGATGAAGAGGAAGCTGAATAGGCTATTGCTAAAGCTGAGTGTTTCTACCATGAGGTGATAAGGGTTTGGTGAGTGCTGAAAAGGAGGAGGCAACGATTCCAATGGAAGTACAGGCATTTTTGAAGGATTTTGAGCAACTAACTAGTGACGAGCTTCTAGGTTAGTTACCTCATATGCGAGATTTTCAGCATCATATTTATTTAGTTCCCCACGCTAGCTTGCTCAACCTCCTACATTATCATATGATTCAAAGGAGAATGAGATTCTGAGGGAACATATCAAAGACTTGCTGAAGACGGGGTTCATTCGTGAAAGTATGAGTCCTTGTTCGGTTCCTATTCCTCGTGTTCCCAAGAAGGGAAATTAGTGGCGGATGTGTGTTTATAGTAGAGCGATTAACAAGATTACTATCAATTATCAATTTTTTATTCCTTGATTGGAGTACGTGCTCGATGAGTAGGTGGATTTGAAGGTGTTTTTAAAGATTGATATTCAAAGTGGATATCATTAGATTTGTATAAGGACCGGAGCTGAGTAGAAGACGGCTATCAAAGCAAGAATGTACTGAACTAGTGGTTTGTGATGCCGTTGGGGTTATCCACTGACCCTAGTACTTTTATGAGATTGATGGATCAGGATTTAGGCTCTTTTTATTGGTTCTTTTTTTGTGGTTTACTTTGACATATCCTGATCTATTGCAAGACCAAAGAGGACCATTTATAGCATTTGAGGAAAGTGTTGCAGGTTTTGTTTAAATATCAGTTGTACATTAACCTGAAAAAGTGTATCTTCAGCACCAACAATTTGGTTTTTCTAAGTTTTCTTGTCGGTGAAAACAAGATTTAGGTTGACGAGGATATGGTGCGTGCTATCCACGAATGGCCAGCATCTACGTCTGTTACAGAGGTATGTAGTTTCCATGGGCTGGCTACATTTTATAGACGTTTCATCCAGAACTTCAGGTATGTGACTTCTCCTATATCCGAGTGTTTGAAGAAGGGAAAATTCCATTGGGATACTGAGCAGGAGTAGAGTTTCACCTTGATCAAGGAAAATTTGTGTACTCCGCCAAAAGTTTTGCCTTGATCAACGAAAAGCTGTGTACTACGCCCGTATAGCTTTACCAGATTTTGATAATGTTTTTGACGTGGAATGTGATGCTAGTGGCGTAGGGATCGGGGCTGTATTGTCCCAAGAGAAGAGGCCAGTCGCGTTTTTCAGTGAGAAACAGACGAAGGCATGATAGAAGTGGAGCACTTATGATCAGGAGTTCTATGATGTTTTTAGAGCTCTAAGACAGTGAAAGTATTACCTGAATCATAGGGAGTCCATTCTGTTCACTGAACATCAGGCTTTGAAGTTTCTTCATAGCAAGAAGATGATTAATAAGATACATGCTCGATGGATCTATTTTTCAAATGTTTCCTTTCATTATTCAGCATAATTTGGATAGTTTGATTAAGGTGGCAGATGCTTTGAGTAGGAAGGCTTCTTTGTTGATTACTTTGGCATAGAAGATAGTTGGGTTTGAATATCTAAAGGAGCTGTATGAGGAAGATGTTGAAATTAAGGTGATTTGGGTGAATTGTAAGGAGAAAAATATTAATGGAGCATATTTTCATATTCGTGATGGCTATCTGTTCAAAGGAGATCAGTTGTGCATCCCTAACTCTTTGTTGAGGGAGAAACTTATTCGGGATTTACATGGCAGCGGTCTTGGTTGTCATTTGGGGAGAGATAAGACCAATGCTAGTTTGGAGAAGAGGTGTTATTGGCCGCATTTGAAGAGGTACGTGAGCACCATTGTCAAGAAGTGTTAGGTCTGACATGTTTCTAAAAGTCAGTCTCTGGTCTTTACATGCCATTAAATGTTCCTAAAGATATTTGGCAAGAATTGTCTGTGGATTTTGTATTGGGGTTGCCTCGTACCCAACGTGGTGTATATTCTATGTTCGTGGTGGTGGATAGGTTTTCCAAGATGTTGCACTTTATTTCATGCAAGAAAACTGTTGATGTATCCAATATTGTGAAACTATTTGTTTTCTAGAAGTTGTTCGCCTCCATGGAGTTCCCAGATCCATACTTCACACAGGGATAAAAAATTCCTCAGTCAATGTTTGATTACTTTATGTCGAATGTTTGGGATTTCTTTGAATAAGAGCTCTACAGCCCATCCCCGGACTGACAAACAGAATGAGGTGACGAATAGAACGTTAGGAAATGTGATTCGTAGTATTTGTGGTGAGAAGCAGAAGTAGTGGGATTTGGCATTGCCTCAGGTCGAATTTGCTTATAATAGTGCAGTACATTCATGTACGGGAAAATCTATTTTTCACTTATTTATACTGCTGTTCCAAAGCATGAGGTGGATTTGGTCAAGTTAGCAAAGGTCCCAGGTGTTAGCAAATCGGTAGAATATTTGGCTAAGGATATTGGGGAGACTAAGGAATCTATCAGGGCTCGTTTAGAGGTTGTTGATAAGCGTAACAGGCTCAAGGTTTTCAAGAAAGGTGATGATGTGATGCTATTCTTGCGAAGGAGCGGTTCATAGTTGGTATGTACAGCAAGCTCAAACTACGTAAGTATGGTCCATTCAAGGTGTTGCGAAAGATTAATGATAATACCTATGTTGTGGCTCTTCCGGATACTACGAGTATTTCCAACACTTTTAATGTGGCTGATATTTATGAGTACCAAGAGGATGAGCTTCTATATCCTGAAGAGAATTCGGGGTCGAGTTCTTCGGAGGTGGAGGAGACTGATGCAAGGTGAATGGTGGCAAAAATTCAAGGAGTGATCGCCACAAAGGTCTAACACAGTTTAGAGCATAACTTTTGCGTCCAGAGTCAAAATCAGGCAAGGCCGGTGCCGTTGGAACCGTCTCGACGAGTACTACAATTAATTACGTCAATACGGTGTTTCTCTTGCCATTTAATTGCCTCAAAATGGCAATTTACTATTTTAACTGTTTTCCAATTTTTTTATTTTAAATTTAATTCCAATTTTTTTTCATTCCAGGGTTTCATTAAGGTATTTAAGGTTCTCTTGTACTCTTCCAAGATTTTATCATTCCTAATAATAATTTTCAAAAATATTTTCTTTCTTGTGGACTACAAAACCAATACCTAGGGTTTGCACCTGATTGTTTTTCTAAGATTCAAGCTTGTTGATATATTTTGATTTTCTGACTGCATCATGCATTTGTAACTGCGTTTCAGCACCCCCATACTTGGACACCGATAGTCCGGGGGACCGAACCGGTGCCTATATACCAAAATACCAGTGTTATTTGGGGGTTCTTGCACTATCTTAAATTGTCATTGGTCTTAATGATAATGCTTGCGACATCAACAATCACATCATTTCTTCACAATCTGAGATGATACAAGACAAACGTTGCCCACATGGCGGCCAACCTTTTAACTTTGCTTTAATAAACTTTCTGCCTCGATTATCAAACAAACGAGGTAGAAAGTTTACCATGTTATATCAGTTAATTTATAAACGATGTAAATGACACTTTTTATTTCAACTAAAAAATTAATTGAGGTAAACCAATATTTTATCTCGGAAGTAAAGGCTAGTTTTCTTGTAATGTTATTACCCAAATTCAGCTATTTAAAAAGAAAAATTTACCCAAATTCAAATTCAAGTCTAAAATCAATACCCTAAACTGCCGAAAAATCTTGTTACCTAAACGGAGCCGAACGCACAAAGAATCTCTGCTTTTTCTTGATGATGATGATGATGGTACAAACGACAATATGTGGAAATAAATGGTGATCAATTCCTATTTCAGCCAGGAAGAATCTTTTAATCGCAACTCATTGCCGACCTTAATAGAGTAGCAATTAAATATATGATGGAGTATAGCAAAACACCACAATTATAAAATGATCATGCACAATGGCAACTTAAAGGACTTCAGTAACTCATAATTCTTAATAAAAGTAATTATACTCCCGAAATTAATACGCACGCTTTAACTTAACATTTAGAATGAAAAAACTATAATAAGTAGATGATAATTAATCATAAATGGCTAAAGAAGAAAAACTTCAATATACTTATTTATATAAAGGAGTAACGGGGAAATGTATGGATAGTACTCTTTCCGTTCCGTTTCAAGTTGCACAATTTAACTTTTAACTGTAGATTTGAAAAATTATTAATGCTTGATATCTTTTATTAAAATAAAATAAATCTTGTGAAAATTTTATATTTTGAAAATGCATGCTATAACGAATCTATAAATGTATCACACAATAATATTTATATTCATATATCAAGTAAATTTTAGGGTCCAAATTTTAAAAAATTATTAAATAAATAGTTAAATTGTAATTTAAAATGACAGAGGGAGTAATAAAGTGGATCTTATAAAGTATGTAATTCATGCATACGATTATATATAATTAAATATACAAAACAGCAATTATTGTGGATATTCATTACCTCGTTGCGTTAGATAGAAATTTATGTTAGACCTATAAGCTTTGACAAAGTCTTGTGCAAGATCGTATCACATCGAGACCAAGGATTAATGTGCAATGTAATGAAGTTTAATTAGAAATGGGGTTCGAAATATAATTAAGAAAGTTTGGGAGAGTAAGGAGGGATGTGGGTGTAAATACCTTGTTCTTAGTGGTGGTGGACAAAAATATTTGGGGAATTAATGATTTCGGGTCATAAGAATCTCGTGGGTCAAGACTTTCGAATGCTGGAAGGTTATATTGACACTTATGTCAAGTAGGTAGGGTTATAAAAACACTTTTCACTAAAATTTATTTCTCTTTTGCACCCCATTCCTCTACGAAATAATACTTTATTTTAAAATTATAAATTATAAATTAGAATATTACCAAAATTCTTCAAAGTCAAAATGGCCAAGTGTATGGGATTTATTCATAAAAATACACTACAATGATCACACTACCTCATAAAAAAACTTGGTAAAAAAATGTATAATATTAAATTACTAAATATATATACATATATAGTAAATAATATTTTTGATACCTTATCAACTAGTTTTTATGTGATAGAAGATATTTCCCGTAATAATTATTATTTATCATGAAAAGAATAAATAGAGTACAAAGTATAAAGGTAAACTAGTGATAAGATAACTGGATGAGTCAAAAAGATAAAATCAAACTAATCATATAACTGATTTATTCCAACCCCCCAAGCGAAACATCGAAAGTTCGCCGACCCACAGATTGAATCTGAAGAACTCGAACAGCGGACGAGAAAGTCCCTTAGTGAAGATGTCCGTTATCTGAAGAGTAGTGGATACATGCGCAACTCGAAACATGTCGGAATTCACCTAATCCCAGACAAAGTTATACTCGATGTCGATGTGCTTCGCCCACTTGTGAGCCACTGGATTTTGAGCCAAGAAGATAGCGCTAATGTTGTCACATAACAGCAATGGAGAACGGGACAAAGGAAAACGAAGGTCACGAAGCAAGTGAGTGAGCCAAACAACCTCTGAAGCGGTGTTGGCCAGAGCTCGGTACTCAGACTCGGTGCTGGATCGAGAAACAGTGGGCTATTTCTTGACACTCCAAGAAACAAGATTTCCGCCAAGGAAAAAAGCATATCCATAAGTGGAGCGACGAGTCTCTAGACAACGAGCCCAGTCAGTATCAGAATACCCTAACACATCGGGAGAACTGGCAGAACGAAAGGTGAGACCAAAATGAAGTGTACCTCGAACATAGCGCAGAATCCGTGTAACTGCAGCAAAATGATCGTCTCTAAGGTCCTGAAGATACTGGCTGACTGTATTGACCGAGAAGGACAAGTCTGGATGAGTGATGGTCAGGTACTGAAGAGCCCCAACCAGTGAACGATATAGAGTCGAATTCCGGAACGGGGGACTGGTCGAACTCTGCAACTGAGAACCTGTCACAAATGGTGTAGAAACTGGGGCAACATCAGACATCCCAGCATGAGTGAGAATGTCTCGTGCGTACTTTGCATGACCCAGAAGCAAGCCCGATGAAGTAGGTGAAACTTCCAAGCCAAGAAAGTAGTGTAGTGCGCCGAGGTCCTTGATGGCAAACTCCTGATGTGTCCGATTAATTAACTGTCGCAGAAGAGTCGAATCGTTACCTGTAAGAATGATGTCGCCGACATACACCAGAAAAGATAGTAACGATGATCCCCGCGAAAGAACAAAAAGAGAAGTGTCGGCTGAACTGCACTGAAATCCAAGCTGAACCAAATAGGTGCTGAACCGCTGAAACCATGCTCGAGGGGCTTGCTTTAGACCATAAAAGGCCTTGTGTAAGCGACATACATAATCCGGATGAACATGGTCCTTATATCTAACGAGTTACTTCATATAAACTGGAGCATCGAGTACGCCATTGAGAAAGGCGTTCTTGACATCCAGCTGATGAAGCAACCAGGAATACATAGTGGCAATGGCGAGAACTATTCAAACAGTGTAGGCTTTGACCACAAGATTGAAGGTGTGATCAAAGTCAAAACCCAGAATCTGAGAGAAACCCTGTGCAACAAGACGAGCCTTGTAGCGATCTACTGTGCTATCAGGACGATGCTTCAGTAGATAGACCCATTTGGAGCCAACAATGTTGACATCTGATGGGCGGGGGACTAAGTCCAGTGTGTGCTGTCCGCAAAGAGCTGCTATCTCTTCATCCATAGCAGAAACCCAAGACGGATCCTGAAGAGCGGAGCTATAATCAGCAGGCTCAGACTGCGTAAAGAGAGCATCCATAAGTCTACGAGCTACAATATCCGAATAATCTCTATGCTGAATAACTTCAGTTACTGATCAAGTGGCCATGCGATGAGTACGTGCCCGAAGAGGAGAGGCTGGAGGAGAGGAACCGACCGAGGAGACTGGTGAAGAAGCAGTCGAGCTGGGCGGAGACTAAGCAGGCGGACTAACCGGCAAAGAGGGAGGAGGCGTCTGTCGGGGTGCTGATGGCAGATCTTTGGCACAGATGGAACAAGGGGCTGAAGGAGATGTAGTCGGCACAAGAGGAATTGGAGGCAAAGAGGGTGCTGAATCAGGATCAAGATCAACAAAAGCAGAAACATCTAACACTGAAGGTGGAGAACCTATTGCCGAAGGAATGAATGGGGAAAATGGAAAGCACGTCTCATCAAAGCGAGCATGTCGAGTGACATAGATTCTGCCAGTAGTGCGGTTGAGGCACCGAAAACCTTTATACTGCGAACTGTAGCCAATAAATACACATGGAATACTGTGAGGAGCCAACTTGTTGTTGGTAAATGGGTGAACGAACGGGAAGAACCGGCAACCAAAAGCATGAAAATTGGTATATACAGGTACCCAACCATTAATAACTTCATATGGTGATCGTTCGCCAAGAATAAGAGTAGGCAATCGATTGGTGGTATAAATGGCTGCAATAAAGGCGTCAGGCCAGTGGGAGAGTGAGACATGAGAGTGATACAACATAGACAAACTCATCTTAGTAAGGCGGTGCTTGCGCTCAGCCCGACTGTTCTGCTCAGGAGTATATGGGCAAAAAAACTGATGATGAATGCCCTTTGTGTGAAAGTGAGAGCGACCATTTATGGACTCAGTCCCTCCATGACTCTAAAACACCTTAATGGTGGAAGAGAACTGGTTCTCCACAAAAGCCTCAAACTGGAAATAAACATCCCAAAAATTAGACTTGCGGCGCAGTGGATAAAACCACGAGAGCCAGGAATAATCATCAATGAAGATGGTATAGAAGGCAAAACCATCAACAAATAAAATAGGAAAGACCCCCCCATAAATCACAATGAACTAGATCAAGAATCCTAGCAGCAAGTTTATCATTTGTATGAAAAGATAAACGTTTCCCTTTAGCCTTTTCACAGGCTTCACAATGGGTGGGTTTAGGCAAAACCGATGAGACAGCTAAAGATCCAGAAGTACGCAAACCAGAAATAACTGAATACGGAACATGACCAAGTCTAGCATGCCATATTTCAAAAGATGCACGCGACTTATTTGACTCCACAGTAGACAGTAAAGCAGATGCACCATAGTCTAAGACATAAAG
>JAULKJ010304527.1:0-11354 GCA_032355405.1 Rubia balearica | reverse complement strand
GCTTCTAAATAGCACTCTCCAACTCCCAAGTCGATGTAAATCGAATTATGTGGTCGGCCACTACATTTTCACTCCCCTTTTTATCCCTCACTTCTAAGTCAAACTCACTCAAGAGGAGTATCCATATAATAAACCTAGGCTTTGCTTCCTTCTTGGTCATTAAGTGGTGAAGAACCGCATGATCCGTGAAGACAATGACCTTTGTACCAAGAAGGTACAACCTAATTTCTCAAGAGCGTATACCACCGTCAATAACTATTTCTTTGTGGTGGAGCAATTGTGTTGTGCATCATTAAGAGTTATCGAGGCATAGTATATAGCATGAGGGATTCTCCCTACCCTTTGAGCTAGGATCTCACCAATGGCATAGTCACTAGCATCACACATAATCTCAAAGGGGAGGTCCCAATTAAGGGGTTAGATAATCAGGGATACCAACAAGCATTGGTCGCAATGTTAAGTTCTTGTCCTACTTTTGGAATACACTACGGTACAAACTAGGAACCAAATTGCTATTTTCTAGAGCAAGTCATCAACAAACGGATGGGAAAATGGAGGTCACCAATGGTACTCTTGGCACTCTCCTTCGTGCCTTAGTACAAAAGAATTTGAAGAATTATGAAGTGTGCATTCCGATAGCAGTGTTTGATTATAATCACACATTCATTCTACTACTTCTTTATCTCCATTTGAAATTGTTTATGGTTTCCTATTACACCTCTTATCTTATTCCTTTAAATTTTAAAAAATAAAGGAACCTTGATGGAGAAAATATAGATGATTTTATTAAGCAGTTACACAAGAAGGTGGGACTAAAGATTGAATGGACAAATTCTCAAAATGAATCTCCTTGCGAAGAATCTTGATTGCGGAGTTTTGATAATTTATTTAATGTGACTAAGGGTAATTTCATCCAAACCCAGACCGCGATCTTACTAATTAGCCTACATGATTAGCTCACAGATTTAAAAGGTATTACTAACGTAATTAACCCCCAAGATTAACCAACAATGAAACGATCACAAGCAAAGAGTAATAACTCAAAATTTTAATATATGATTGATAAATTCTTGAGTGGCCTCCTTATTTATAGGGCATAGTTTGGCCAGCCCTTCTGAAAAACATAACATGATTTGGCCATTTCCATCTAAAACTGAAAAACTTTTGGAAGTTTTAAGAAGGTAAAACCATATCTAACTAAAATAACTAAAATAAGAGGAGAATGGCCTAAATTCATGAATCTAAGCCTTCATTGAATATTGACTTATCTAATGTTGCCAAATCTAATTCTAATCAAATCAATTCTGAATGTTGTAAACCCTAATTAAACATAAAGCTGAAAATAAACTCTTCTAAAGCCCATGTAGCCGAGTTTAATGACTTAATTTCAAAATAAAATAATTTACAATAATTTTAAAAAATTCACAATACCTCATTAAAAACCTTGCGGGAAAAAAAGTATAGTGTTCTTCACGATGTCTTCAATACTTCGACACTCTTGAACAATTAATCTAAGACTTTGTCGATTTGTTCTTCAACTCTTCATCATAAAGCTAATAAATCAAAGCATTCAAAGCCGCGTCTCTAAATTTCATTCTTTCCCTAGTCATAGGACCTGCCTTGTCACTCATAGGATCCCGAACATAGCATTTGAATGTCTGATCAAGCTTTGGCATATCGCCACCTATGGTCGTAGTCTGGACATTTATATCAAGGTTCATTTCCAGTATTACCAAGTGGAGTTTTGGTGATCACATAATGAAAATAGCCAAATAAATCCTTGCACATAATACAAGTTGTAGTCAAGTGCCTTGCTCTGAATAACATACAGGGCGTAACCTTTTCAGTAGTGCCCAAAGGCTATCATGATCAAGAATCCATTCTCGTCAACCATGCCCAATCATAGTTTCAATTTTGAGCTCATATCAGATGGTTATGCTAGCATACTGAAACTCCATGTGTAGCTGATCGATCGTACGGTCCAATCTATACCGTTCCCCGTCGACTTACGTCAAACTACAATCGTGTTGAGGACCCCAAAAATCACAGACAAGTAATCAAGTAGCATGCAGCCAAGTTTGACACGACAAGATAAAGTACAATCCGGTCATCTACATATAATATCACAATAATTAATCACGGTGTGATAAAGTACACGTCATACTTAATTATTATGAAACAAAATAATTAACAATAATAATCACAAGATTAAAATAACATTTTACCCAAAACCTAAAATGACCCATAAAACATTTAAATCATTAACCCTAATATAGCATGCAAAAATCACTTTTTAATTTAATTCTTACTAAGGAGATGAAAAACTCACCTTAATAAAATGTAGATTCGGTTGAAATTACTGCAACTCAACTGTAAACTAATCCGAACATCTTAATCTCCATATCCTTAATTGTAAAAGGGGTTGATTTCTTCGAATTAAAAATCCCAAGAAACCATTCCCCGACACATCCGGAAGAAGAAGGTTCGTCGCTCTCTTTTTAAAACCAAGATTTTTTTCGGGTTACATCAATGCAAAAACCATTGTTTTTATTGGTATTAGACAAATTTTTGCTTCAGTTGCTAAGACCATGTACAATGGTGGAACCGTATTGAAACCGCTCTTGTAATTTTTTTTTATTAAATATTAAATCTCTCTCTACCACCTCATTAACTGAAACAACAAAGAAACCACTTCATTTTTACCTCCACAATGGTTGAAACCATGATGAAACCACATCATGGACTCCACTTGATTTTCTCTATCCTACTCATTAATTTTACCTTCAATATTTAATTTAAATAAATTTTCCTACCCAAAATAAATTGAAATGTGAAATTTAATAATAAACTTGTAATTTTTAATATAATTTCATTAATTCAAATTTAATTTCATTTAAAAAAATTATTTTATGAACCATAATTAAAAAGAACCCTATATTTTTAAAAGAATGTAATTTTGATTTTTTTAAAGAACCAAAATTTAATTTCAATTTTTTAAAAAATAAATCAGATTTTTTTCCAATTTTTACTATTTTAAAAATTATTGAAATTAATTCTTAATTTAAAAAAGTCAATTTTTTAATAATTTTTTGTTGGAAGACATGGCACCACATGATTGGGCCACATGTTCAACGAATACAAAAAATAAATAAAAAAGGATGCGTTGATGCTACATATCCCAATCAGGCCATGATTTTAGGGCGACAGCGCGAGCCCCAGTTCCCTTGGGATTGATAGCGAACATATGAATTGGGGCAGTTTCACAATTGGGAAGCAAACGCTTGGTATCACTTAAGTGGGATCACATTGAAACGCTCATTGTGGGATTTCGTGGTTTCAGTTCCGTACTGAAACCACTGTAAAACCCCCACTACACATGCTCTTATAAAGTTAGGAGAGAAAAATTCCCAAAATCCCAATAGAAAAATCCTAGTGTCCAGTCTTGCACGGTCCATGCAGGTTTGTACGGTTCGTGCGACGGGGTTTGTGCCCTTCTGCACGGACCTTGTCCTGGAGCGGTATCTTGGCACCAACTGCTTGCACATGCCGTGTTGATCTTCATGGGCCGTGTCCTGGAGCCTTTGTCTTGTGCCTTACTACTTATAAGGACCATGCAAAATTTCATGACCCGTGTCTTGAATAACCTTTTCCTTTCGTCTGATTGCAAGGGTCGTGCGCATCTGCAAAGTTCATGTCCTGGTTCCTTGGGCACAAACTGACTACATAGGCCGTTCAAAACCACAAGCCCCATGCCTTCTTGAATTCTTCTGGACTTTTGCTTTCCTTATTCCGCACTCTTCCATTTTCTACCATTTTTAGCTCAATGGCCTTTATTTTTCTACTACTTGTGATTGGCCTTCAATCTACTACACCCTTGTGGATAGCCCTCATTCATGAGTAATCTACATTTCAAAGCTCACAAAAGAAGGATCTAGATATTCACAAGGGTAAAATCTCTTTAGGTTCACAATTGGCTCACAAAATAAAGAAGTTATATAAGAAACCCAAAGATGATGGTTCTAACTCCCTATTGTGAAAAACCTATCTAAACCTAACTATCTACCAACAAAATCATTGAAAAATAGAGGTTAAATGCTCTAAGAAAACATGCATTTTTCGCCTCATTAAGGACATACAACGTCACTAGATCTCAAAGAAATGGAACCATGATTTCGCCCAACATAATAGGACAAACTTCACCAGATTCATAGAATAAAAATGCAACCCTATTACTGTTGTGATATTGGTAGGCATCGTCCATCCCTAAATAAACCCTAATGTTAGCTATGTCCAGTGTACGTCAATGAACATGCTGCAGAAGGAGATCCCCAAGATACATACATATGGATATATGTGTACACATGGGGTTTAGCATAAAGAAATTACAAAAGTCTACATCACTTTTGTTTGGGTTCACCAGAAAGGCAGAGTTTTTGATTGGCATAATAACGATACTGGTCACAGTCGGTGATAAGAGGACAGACGAGAAGATCAACTGCAATTTTGCTAGTGTGGATGCTCCTCCATTCTTCAATGTAATCCTTGGTGATGAACCAAGCCAAAACTATCTATTTCCCCTACCATTTAACAATGAATTTTCTAGCTGACAATGGCACTGCTTCGGTAAGGGGAGATCAAGTAGTGGATCAAAGTTGCATGATGACAATTTTAAAATAACTAAAAAAGATGAGATAATTAGTATGATCCATGAAGAGGCTACCAAATCCCCACCCATATATGTAGAAAAGATGCTCGTTTGATTGCTTGTGATTGTCGAAATTGATAAAGCTTTGCCAACCCAGGTGAAACAACAACTCCATATCTTGCTCGATGAATATGTCGATGTCTTTTCTTGGCATGTTTCTGACCTGACAGGGGTCCAAACATATTTGCCAGTACTCAACCTCAACATTGATCACTAAGACCAAGCCAGCCAAACAGAAGAGGAGGAGGGTTTTCCTCTAAGAGAGTAGCGATCATTGAAAATGAGGTATTAAAGCTACTCAAGGCCGATGTGATTGAGGAAGTATTAAAAACGGAGTGGTTGGAAAATCCAATCATGGTTAAGAAGCATGAAAGAGGATGGAAACTGTGCATCTACTTCACTGATTTAAACAAATGTTGTCCTAACGATAACTACCCACTTCCCTTGAACGATTAGCTCATCAAAGCTATTACTGGTACGAGGTGTTATCTAGTAGGGCCTTCTCAAATATTACGGAGTCCCTTCCAAATAATTAATCTGAAGCTCTTTAAGAGATAATAATCCAAGTACAGTGAAAATTTTAATATACTAGTGAAAATTTATTTGAAAAGTGCTATCATCCTAGCTTTTCTCTAACCAAAATCATCGATTAATTCTTCATAATTTATTTCTCCAATAAATTATTCTCGATTTCTATTAATGCTAGTCCAGTTAGTCTTTCGTGTAACACTGTCGAGCGCAAATAAGAATTCACAATTTCAATTTTGAAAAATTTCTCTCTGCAGAAGCAACAGTCACAGGGATAGTTAACGGAATTCTATGTGCAATAAGAGAATTAGGAAAAGGTTCCATACATTTGAAAATTTTAAAATATCAATAGCCCCCATTTTTTCATTGGGCAAGAATTTTGTAAGTACTTTTAACTGCATAAACAATTCATTACCATCAATATCAGATTGTTCCGTGTTTTTAAGAGATGTTTCAAGATTATTACAATAAGATTTTAGCTGAACATCATCAACAAAGTGTAACTTATCAAAAGTAAATAAGAAACCAAACACATTATCATATTGTTGATGATCTTCAAATCTAGAGGTAAGTTAAGCAATTGTTTGATAAATAATATGTAGGAAATAATTCACTCTAAATGATTCTTCCAAAATTTGAGAAACAACAACGGATGCATCTACAGGATCCTCATCAATGTGTCTTTTTCTTCTAATTTCACTTCTCTTAGAAAATATGGGTTCAATATCTAAACTAATTGTAATTTTTTAGCTGTATCCATGGCATCAGAAAAGTTGATTTCTCTATATTTCTCAAAATAAGAAATCAATCCATTAATTTTTATAATAGCATCATCCATAACCATATATTTTGATTGAAAATGTTTACTAACCACATTAAAAAATATATATATCATACCAAATAATTATTTCCATAAGAAACTCAAAATCACCAAATTCATTGAACGCTAAGAGCATGTGCAGTGGGGGGGGGGGGTTCAGAGTGGTTCCAATGCGAAAGTGAAATTACACAAAAATTTTGAAACCCCACAGTGGGGGTTTCAAAGTGGTTGCAATAAATTGAGACCACCCTTCAGTTTCAGCCAAGTGAAACCGGGTCAATTCCTAATTTGGTGAGCATCCCACGTGATAGGGGGCTAAGTGGTCTCAAATTGAGACCACCCTTTGGTTTCAACCAAGTGAAACCGGCCCAATTCTTAATCAGGTGAGCAGCCCACGTAATGGGGGGCATGCATCAGCGCGGCCCATTTTCTTTCCTAGCCTTGCCATGTGGGTTTTCATGATTGGGACACGTGGCAATCAGTGGATGGATTTTTTAATAAAAAATGATCTAATTGGAGCACGTGGCCCAATCATGTGGTGCCACGTGTCCAAACTAACTTTTTTTAAAACAACTGAATTTTTCAAAATTGAAGATTAATTTCTGTAATTTTTAAAAAATGAAAAATAATTTTTTTAAAAATTCCCTTTTTAAAATAAAATAAAATTTTGATTCTTTTTAAAATTTGAAATAACATTATTTAAAAAAATATTTGGTTTTTTTAAATTGTGGTTCATTAAATAAATTTTAAAATTAAATCTGAAAAAATAAAATTTGATTAAAAAATTACAAGTAAATTATTAAATTCACATTTCAATTCATTTTAGGCAGAAAAATTTATTTAAATTAAATATTAAATATAAAATTAGTGAGTAGGATAGAGAAAATTGATTGGTGTCCATGAAATTGGTTCATAGTGTTTCAATCATTGTGAGGGTAAAATAGCGTGATTTTTTTTGTGGTTTCGTTGATGAGGTGGAAGAGGAGATTGAATATTTAATGAACTAAAACCACAAGAGTGGTTTAGTAGAGTATGCATAATATTTCCTCCGTCCCACGAGTATTGACATATTTTTATTTTTGTGAACTGTTTAGATACTTCATTTATTTTGAAAAAAAATTCTTTTATATCTTCCCTTCTTTTCATTCTTTTTCCCCCATTATTTATGCTAATTTTTTTGAACAATATTTTCTTTGTACATTATTTTATAATTAATTATGAAGATATAGTATAAAAAATCATATTTGGTGAAAAGTAATATTAGAAATAATAATTCATCAATGTATTAATTAGGATTATTTATTGATATTTGATTTAGATCATACATCACTCAAAATCTACATTAAAAAAATCATTTGAAAATATAAACATTAAAGTTCTAGTTAAAAATACAGTAATAAAATCGTTTAAAAATTTTAAAAAGGAGAAGCATAAAAAATTCAATAAGCACTATGATTTTAATAATAAAGTATATTATAACATGTCTTAAAATTTACAATAATAAAATAGGGTAATATGCCAATATAACCCTATATACTTGAAATAGTACCAATATAACCATCAGATAATTGAAACTACAAAAGCAACCCTAACTAGTTGATGAAAAGGCTAACCCTTGGGTGGACATTCCAGTGTTAACCATGCTTTTCCAACAGTTGACGCCTACGAAAATGACAAAAATACCGTTGGACCAAAGCCAAATTTACGTGGACAGTTATACCCTTACCCACCACCATCGAACCACCACACCACCGCCTGACCGCCATTTTGGACCAAGTAGGGTTATATTAACACATTATGAAAACTTATAGGGTTATATCAACACATTTTAAAAACTTATAGGATTATATCATTCATAAAATGTGTAAGGTTATATCAGCACATGCTATAAAAGCAAAGCATATGGTAATACACTTGGTTGGCCTTAAAGGACGCTCACAACATTATATACATCATTATCACATCATAACAACATCATATACACCTAGGGTTGGTCTACACTCATTTGAAGCCTAGGGAAAATAATAATTTTGGGCCCTATTTTAATATTTAAGTTCTTATTTCAAACTTATTTCGTATTTCAAATTTATTTAGAACATTTTTAATACATAGACCCCTCTGTGTTAACATGGAATGAGAAAATTAGCCAAACAATGCAATTTATATTGAAACAAAGGGACTATATATACTAGGATTAGAACATACATGATTTTTTTAAAATTCGGGATTAGATTGATAAATATTTGATACAAATCTTTCATTTATTTGTAAATAAATATGAATATAATTTTGGTTTAATTAATAAAATAACATTAAATGAATATGTATGGTATAAAATTGTGTTAATATATCTAAACAAATTAGATAAAAGTAATTAATATAACAAAATTTCACAAAATCCTATTTTACACTGTCTTGGATAAAATCATTTTACAAATAATAAAACTAATAAGATAGTTGGATTTTGGTTCTTATTTATCGTAATGAGATTTCAATAATTTAAAAATACTTTCAAATATATCTTAGAATATAAATAATTATAATCTAATGATAAAAGTTATATAATTGAATTTTTCATGATTGATCATAACCGTTAACCAATCTCTCTATATGTATTTAATTATTTAAATATTATATAAATAAAACATAAAAAAATAAGTGTAAGTTTTGATGTATCCATGAACTCGTGGGATTCGTGTAAAACATAAAAAGAAAGTAAGAAATTGGTGGAAATGAGACTTGCGCAACACATAAAAGGGAGAAGAATAAAATTGGACTCAGTCTTTAATACCCCTCTGCCCACCTCAATTTCCAGAAAGAGAAATTGAGGTGATATTTTGTACAGTGATAAAGTAAAAAAGAGTTGACGAAAGGTAGGTTTTGAAATGACAAAAATTTAATTGATAATGTAACTACTCAATGTTAATTACAAAAATTTCACACTAATATTAGTATTCAAATTTACAAAACTTTCCACTAACACTTTACAAATCAAATTAAAAAGATTGCATTTTTTAACTAATGACTTCTAAACCTCCACTTCATCTTCTTCAGCCGAAAAGATACACAGATTTGGGGGGGGGAAACAGAGCAAATGAGATTAATGACTTAGAACTCATGCCAAAATAACAACAGAAAACGCAAAAACACAAAACTACTCATCAGCATAAAAACCCCAACTTAAAAGCTCAGAAAATATCAAACATGCTCAAATTGAAGCAATAATATTACCGAATAACAAAAATTCTTCAACATTCAAACCGTTTCAACATTAAAACAACCTTCAAGAAACCAGATCTAAGAAACCATAACCAATTTCCCCATATTAACTAAACTCAACACAAAAAATAAGTAAAAATCGTAAAGAACGTAAAAGAGATGACCATTTAACCAATTTTTTTTTAAAAACACACTTAAAATTTTACGAATTCAAAGGAAAAAATAGGAAGCTGCCGCAACAGATGCTAGTGTCACCGCTAATCATGCGAAAGACCGCGGCTACCTTTGGATGAAAGAGAGGATTTAGAGACAACAAAAAATAGTTGAGAAAATGAAAAGATTGAGAGGATTTGGAGAGGAGTATAGCTTTAAAATAAGATTTGGAGAGGGAGAGGAAGAGAGAACTCTAAAGGAAGATTCGAGAGAAGAGAGAGCGAAGGAGAGAAGGTAAGAGAAAGGGAGAGAAGCAGCTTTAATTTTTTTTAAATGGAAGAGATGAGTTGGGAAGTGTACACTTTCAGCCTAATCTTCTCCCTTTAACCCTAATTAACCTGCCCAAACCCATTGCAATTTCAGCCAATATATAAGGGGTAAAAATGGAATTTTGGGTTAAGTCAACTGGAGTTTTTTTTGTGGCAAAAATCAGATGTTACAGTTTGAGCTGGGACAAAGTTTGAGATGGGATGGAGGGAGTATTGTATATAGAAGACCTCTAAAATTTTGGGCCTTCTCCAACTTTGCGGCCAATGCGATCGCACAGCTAGCACTAGGCTTGGACTGGCCATGTATACACCATAAAATTTGACATTATACCACCCTCATTCATATTAAACACCATTATCACATATCCTAGTCTCACCTCAATACCCATCAACATTAAAAACCCTAGGTCGAAAAACACAATGAAATAACAGCTACACAACACCAAAAGTCATCCAGACATCACTCTGGACTAAAAAACAAAATATCATCAAAACCCCTATATTCTATACCATATATACCGCATATCTCTATTCATATGACAAGAAGTAAAATAAAATCACATAATCAAACTATGTATCACATTAATCTAGTGAATTAAGGGAAATTTCGGATGAAAATACCATTTTGTAGGGGTTCCCACAACTCCACTTCAACGTCCGATGCGTCGATCTAGCCAAAGCACCTCATTCGCCATCAAAATCACACTCCGGAATGTCTGCGATCAATAGAATAGGTTGAAATGGAAGATGCGTGTTGTTGTCGTTGATTTTGTACTGATATAACACTTGGTTTATGTAG
Source organism: Rubia balearica (assembly GCA_032355405.1). Lineage (NCBI taxonomy): Eukaryota > Viridiplantae > Streptophyta > Magnoliopsida > Gentianales > Rubiaceae > Rubia > Rubia balearica. The sequence goes on along the minus strand of JAULKJ010304527.1, from coordinate 801 downwards.
TATGTGTGATATAACCTTATACTTCTTACGAATGTGCTTATATAGTCATATAAGTTTTAGGAATGTGCTGATTTAACCCTATTAGTTTTCTTAATGTCCTGATATATAACCCTACCTGGTTTGGCGGTGGTCCAGCTGCAATAATTTGGGTATTAGTGAAGCTAAGGGCAATATTGTCGTTTCCTATTTTTTGGTTTTTTATTTTTTTCCAGAAGGGTAAACATGTATTTTCATGAAAATCCAGCTAAAAGTTGTTGAAAAGGGTATTTTTGCACTTTCCCTTATTATCTAGGCTTATATTGGCACTTACAATTATCAGAAGGTTATATTGACATTTTCATTTATCAGAAGGTTATACTGGCACTTTCAATTATCAGAAGGTTATATTGGCACTTTCATTTATCAGAATATTGGCAAAGTCTTGTATAAGACAGTATCATAGTTACCAAAGATTAATATGCAATATAATAAAGTTTAGGGCAAAACACAGAAATGACCCTATTATTTGAAAAAACTGCCAATACAACCCAGTAAAATTTGAAAGTACTATTGTAACCTTAACTTTTGCATCAGATGTGCCGATATAACCTTTTGACACTAGTATGACATTGACTTCATATTTTCCGGCATTGACCAAAGTTAAAAAGACTAAAACATCCCTAGCTTTAACAATAAAATTTAATAACTATAACACCCATAGGGTTCTTCTTCTTCGTCTGCACTGCCGCTTCTCCTCCATCGTAATCTAGATTTTTGGCTGCCGCCGCAGCCGGCTTATGTATTTCAACTGCCGAGATGTGG
>JAULKJ010304501.1:0-11355 GCA_032355405.1 Rubia balearica | reverse complement strand
GCAAAAATTTACTGATTCTATATCAGTTTCTGTATGTATCAGGCTTAATTCCTTTCTTCAGATAGAAAAGGGAGGAACACTATGATAAAGAACTGTTTGTTTGTGCTTTTACATGCCCTGTGTTTCTATGTTTATGCATGCTTTTTTCCAAGGTTCCTGTTCCAAGGTTCCTTTTCTGCCGGAGACACTATAATGCCCAGTCGAGGTACAACAACAGCATAACTGCGAATCACAAAGAACCCTAAATTTTTTAGAAAAACCATGAAGATTCAACTAAGAAACCTTTTGAACTGCTAAATGATAAACATAGATGCTTCAGAGTAAAATGTACAACAGCTACATAGATATCTTGACTTTGAAGGAGCTAATAGAACAAATTTCACCACTCTCTATCTTGAAGAACAAGAAAAATTATAGTTCTCTAACACTACGGTCTACAGGCACAAAAATAAAGTACTACCAAATGAAAATACTACGCTCTCTTCGGGCCTCATTCAAATTAAGTTCACATCTCAGCCTCGGCTTGCTTCAGCCTCACGATGCCCTCGAGCTCATCGATTTGTAACTTTTTTCTCTGCCTTTCCATCTGCAATGATGCTTCTTCTCGTTAGGTACTGTGCCAAAACTGTAGACGTCGACTTTACACAAAACTGTAGACGTCGACTTTCTGTGTATGAGGCCTGGGCTGAATCATCTCCCTGCAAATCCAGAGTGCAGAACAACATTCAACCATACCAAAGTAAGATAGCTAATCACTTGAAACTATATCACGAAACATTGCAAACACTCATTAACAATATAACAGTTGGCATATAAGCATCGTCCAAACAATCCCATTACAAAAGATAGGTATAGCTCTTTCATAGGCCCCAAGGAAAAACAACTTTTCAAAGACTTTTTCTTTTTTGGAACTTTCCCCGATACTTTAGATATTGCAAGGAAAATATAATATCAATACACTTCTGAACATTTATTATGTTTCTACAGAAGTGATAGCCTCTTCAAAATTTTCATCCAATTCAACCACTAGAGTGCTGGAAAGGTTAGGATATTAAGGCCCTTACCAAAGGACAATCCGAAAACTGAATCAAGACTCAAACTTTACACAAATCCCATCAAGAAACAAGAAAATTAACACTGACATCAAGAAGTTGAGACATGTTTAGCTGAATTGAGCACCCCCGGAATCAAACATGCTCTGATCATGACAAAAACATATAACAAAATCCAATCCACCGGTGACCTTAGCGACTCGGAGGAGGGCGAGCTCTGCCTTGAGCTCCTGAAGACGCCTCCTGAGCGTGGGAGAGGACTAAATTGGTTCATGATCTAAAAGGCATATGACTGGAAGTGGATAATTAGACAAAAGAAAGAGCAAGTAAACACACTACAAAAATTGTGTAGTACAATTCTCATCCACAAAGGTAAACACACAACAATTCTCATCCACTTCGAATTGTGTGCACAAACTTGCACTTCGAATTGAGTATTAAAATCACGTATAAATTTGTGCAGTAATCATTGACCGCAGTAATCATTCCTCTCCCTCAGATAATTAATATAATGGAGCACAAATTATATAATGGAGACGTGACAATGTAATCTAGCCGCACTTCACCTGATCGGCGTCCGGCAAGAGGAGATTATCGTGGTACAAAATTGAAGGGTTTATTGTCCTCTGTGACGCGCGAAGGAAGGATCGGTGAGCACCGCGAATACAGAGAGCGAGAGAGGGGTAACTCTCGTTTTACTGATTAATTAAGAGTTAGAATTAGAATTAATGAATGGCTAGGATTAGATAAGATGAAGGGCCAAGATTTGGAGTAAAAAAGGAGTACAAATAAGGGAGTCTATTGAACCCCTCCCATATATATATATATTGTGTATTAAATTGCATTGCGTTGCTCATTGCAGTTTACGATTTTACTGTTTGTTGAAAATTGTAACTACTTTAATGCATGTATCTTGTTTGCACTGCATTCTAATGTATATTTTTGCTTTATTCTCTATTATGGCCATAGATCCTATGTGCATTGCTGAAACACCAGCGAACCTATAATTTCGTCCAATCATTTATTAGAAACGACTAAGAACAACCACAAATTTCATCAAGAAAAAACCCCGGATGAAAGGTGATGATCAGAAGAAAGCACATTCACAGTAACAGCCCACAATCGGCTAAAGGATCCTGAACAATTTAGTTCAAAGTCGACAACCCACAATCGACTAAAGAATGTTGGACAATTTGGTCCAAATTTGACCGCACATGCAACGAGCGGGCTGAAAACACCCACTACCTCTTTCCAAGCAAAAATGACACATTTTGACTTTTGAAAATCAAACTGAGCCAATTTCGATTATTAAATTCTATTATTATATACGCAAGACTATTATTATCATTATGTTATATGTTGTTGGATTCATCATAACATATATTTTTCAACATTTTTTCACATATAAATAAAGATATTAATAATTGAAATTTGATTCCGTTGACTTTCAAAAGTCAAAATATTCCATTTTTGCTGGGACAGAGGTAGTAATTGTTTATAAAGGTACGTTTTCATTTGTTTGAAAAAACATAATTAAAGTGTAACTATAAAGTAATTCAAAAATAAATATGAACTAACATGATTATTTCGCGACGTTTGTAAGGCACATTTTAATTTATATTTGAATGTCGTTTTTTTCTTCATGAGATCAAATCGGAAATAATAAGTGGTATTAAATAATCAATAAAGCCAAGTGAACCTATGGAAGCTAACTATGCCTATATCTTATTACTTTATCAGACAAAAGTATTTGTGGGTTAATTCAGTAATCACTTGTTATTTTAATTTAAAAGTTAGGCACACCACTTCTTGTTTGCCATATTATTAATGTGGCAAAGACTAAAAATTTAAAATGACTATCGTAATCTCATTGTAATATATTATGACTAATCTCATCGGAAGATGCTGGGAAAGAGATGACAAAAGCATTGTTATACAGATATTGAATGTCGTCGCCTTTTGCCAACTTCAAGATGATGTGCACCGTGATCTAAAGTCGGAGGTATGTTCTTAGGCATACTTGTATAGATGTTTAATTGTTATTGAACTGCTTTATTTCTTTACTGAGAAATGATTAAATTTCATACAAGCGTTTGATCATGGAAATTGTGTATTCAACAATTTATTTTTTAAAGAAAATAGTTGGTATCTTCACATTAATGATATAGAAATGAGTTACAATTTGTAGTCAATTGTGTGCAAAATCACCGTTGTCATTATATATGCTTTTAGCTAATAAACTAGTAATTGTAACTGTTAGTCTATCTTCTATTACAATTGATGAGCCGATAAACTATAAAACACCACAATTAAAATGAGAAAAATCCTATCTATTACAAGGTGGGACGAACTCCCACATGTCTAGCTCACCGAGAGTTAGTGAGGCGAGCCTTCCACTTGAGCTCCACACCAACATGGTGTATCAGAGCTTGCTCCACACTAGCCTGGCGTATAGAGACTTAAAGACCATTATTTATTAGAGGAATGAGGACCCGAGTTGTGCCTAGTTAGTCGAACACAACGCTTTAGTTTCCTTGGTAGCTGAATGGAAGGTTTTACGTAGAATGAAGTGGTCCACCTGTACCGTGCCGTCACAGTAGCAGACATTAGACTTGACATTTCTATCTTAAAAGCACGAAAATCTCTAACCCGAACCAATTTGGATCCTCAAGATATGTCAATATATCTCGAAGTGTCCAAACTAACCGTAGTCTACTAATATACTATTTTAATCTTAGAGGGTTCGCCAAAAGTATGTCGTCTAAACTACTTTTGACTTGAATTTCTCCTAACCAAACTCTTTGGAGAGTAGGTCGGAAGCCAACACAAATTTTCCATTTAAAAGGTCATTGGAAATTTATTGTTAGCAAAGACTCATTTTGAGCTCACATTCCTTATTGAACTAAAGTTAGACACATAAGCAAGATGACCAAAGCACCAGAACCCAGTGACCATAGCCCCGACTAAAGTAAGGAAAAACCCTGGTGATATCTCCAACCCAATTTGATGACCCGATTCGGTCAGACCGAACCTACCTCAGCCCCATTTTGGGCGAATATTGATCCATGGTTAATTTTCGCCGTCTGCGACGTTTCCGCAATCACCAATAAGGAAAAGAAATTAGAAATAAAATGAATTTAGCTTTAAACTTACCGAATTTAAATAACTTTAAATAAATTAAATTTAAGCATACTAAATTGAACTAAATTTAAATATACTTAACTAAAATTTAAGCATACATAACCAAATTTAACTAAATTTGAATTAAACTAAATTTAAAGTATGCATAACCCGATTTAGCTATATTTAAATATATTTGATTGAACGCTATATTATTAATTAAAATACTGAAATTGAGTTTTTTTAATAGTTGTGTCTTACGTTGCGCTTGTATGTAATTTAATCATTTCTCAATGAAGAAATAAAGTAGTTCAATAACAATTAAACATATGCACAAGTATGCCTAAGAACATACTTCCGGCTTTAGATCATGGTGCACACCATCTTGAAATTGGCAAAAGGCGGTTCAATATGTGTATAACAATGCTTTTGACATCTTTTCCTGTGTATCTTCCACCTCTGTATCAGAAAAATGGAGAATTGTGACTTTGGGATGATAAGTATAGAAAACAATATCGACACATATAAGAAGTTAGACAGGGGTACCTTGACAAAATCCGGTCAAGTAGTTCACCTCCGTCACACAATCTGGAATATATGAGAAATTCAAGTAGTGTTTAGCAAAGTTTAGATATCAAATCACAAAATTTTACCCCCACACATTTTCCAGGAAGAATAAGGAATAAAGAATGAACATACCTCATATTCGCATGCACCATTTCCCAAAACAAGCCTCAACCCAGCTCCGGTTAAAAGCCCACTAGAGCATACAAGGCGATCACTTCATTTCACTGTCGCCGAGGCTGACAAAGCTTTGGCTTTTCAGTTGAGAGACAGCCCAACAATTCAGATCCCCAAGGCCATAGCGGTTGAGGTAGGATAAACCCTAGCTCCGGAAGGTGAAGCTATTGATTACAGGCAATGGAGTCCAAAGTTGGTGCACCACGAAGCAGGAAGAAAGAAAATAGGTGACTCAAGCATTTTTCCGATCAAAATTCACATAGAACGTAAATTAATAGTGACTGAATAACCAAGCTCCCGGATCTCGACTACAATGTGACTATTTCTATCAGATATAGTTCAATAACAACAACGAAAAAAATCCCTACAACAGTTCATACATTTCGAGAGCACTTTTATTCAAGTATAAAACGATACTCGACTATGTTTTTATTGCAATAATAACAAGAGAATCCGAGGGGAACTCACTTGTACAGTAGCAATACCTTCAACAACCTCAATTCTTATGTCAAAATCCCTTCTATTTCCTATAAACTGTAATCATCCAGAATTTAGAAATGAAGTGCACGTGATAAAAGTATTCTAACTATCAATAAATAAGTAAAAATTACATCATTGCATAATTTTCTTCAATTTAACAACAATGTCGGTGACTATGAAATGCAATAGACAACACAAAATGAAGATAAATTAAGCAGTACCTCTAAAAACCTTTGTGACTTTAGGAACCATAACGTTGCTAATCGAGCCTTTTGCCTGTGCAAAATTCATTAAATTATGCAATTTGTCATCAATTTATAGAGAATTTCTAGTACCTAAAAAGGCATAGTGAGGACGCAGGACAGTCAGACGTTGCCGAAGACAGCCTGATCCGGAACGGTGGCCGGAGGAGCTTCACCTTTCGGAGCTAGGGTTTCTCCTACCTTAGCCACTGCAGCAACCACTGAGGGGGTGTCCGAAATTAATAATAAATACTACAGAGTCCAAGTGGAACAAGAAAAAGGAATAAAACATGTATCCCTATACTCTTGTAAAAATCACAGCATAAATTTTGGATTAATCGTCGGCGAGACGAGGGGAAGAAAGTACATGAGGGATTTAATCACCATTTGAAAAGCCCTCAATGACATTGAAGATCAGAATAATTACAAAACTAACAGTCATCAACATTCCAGTTCAATCATAGATTAAAACAAAAAAAAAGAAAAAAACTGATTTTTTTACATACACACAAAGGGTTAAAGAATGAGAAAAGTGCTTATATAACATATATAATTCACATAAGTGTCAATATAATCTTCTGATAATTGAAAGTGCCAATATAATCCTAGATAATAAGTGAAAGTGCAAAAATACCCTTTCCTGCAACTTTTAGCCGAAATTTCATGAAAAGAAATTTTTACCCCTCTAGAAAAAATAAAAAAATAATTTAAAAATAGGAAATGGCATTATTGCCCTTAGCGTCATCAATACCCCAACTTTTGCCATCAGATCACCGCCGGAATACTACCACCGCACTGCAGCCTATCGTCGATAGACCATGTAAGGTTCTATCAGCACATTATGAGAATGGATAGAGTTGAAGCAGCACATTCCTAAAACCTATAGGTTTATATCAGTACATTCGTAAAAAATGGCAGGGAAGCACATATAAAAACAAAGTATCATACCAATACAAAATCAACGCCAACTGCACGCAACTACCATTTCAACCACTTCTACTGATTGCCGATATTCCAAAGTGTGATTCCGGTAGCGAAGGAGGAGGTCGATGCAGCGGATGTTGAAGTGGAAGTGTGAGAACCCTTCACAAATGGTATCTTCATCTGAAATCCCCCTTAATTCACTAGATTAATGAAATATTGAGTTTGATTATATAATTATTATTTTTGTTTCTTGTCATATGAATAGCGATATGCAGTACATATGGTATAGAATACAAGGCTTTTGATAAAATTTTGTTTATTTTGTTGTGTTTAGTCTGGATTGATGATTGGATGACTTTTGGTGTTGTGTGTAGTTGTTATTTTGTTGTGTTCTTTGACCTAGGGTGATATAAACCTCCCTTAGCTATGCGAAATTCGAAGTTAAGACAATATCTCTAGCCCTACAAACCAAGTAAAAGAAGGTTCACATTGGAAGAAGGATAACCTTGCTACTAGCGACACCTCGCTTGGAGTGAGCCATCCTAAGTGAACCTGGAAAAAGAGAAGCTCCTCACTTATAACCTCGCCACTAAAACCATGATCTTAGAACATGGTCCATAATCTGCAAGATTGCGGAACACATCAAGAATAAATATTTGATCCATGTAGAAGAACATGTGACACATCTTTCCCAGAAATTATATATACATCATTCATACACTAACTTAAGCATCAGAGGAAGATCCAAGGGACTTCCCGGGATCTTATCTTGCATGTATCATAAAGATGACACAGGGACATTAGGGTGAGCCTGGGTGTTATGAAGGTCCAGAAGGAATTCCCTGCATCATAGAGTTTTTTTATAATGTCGATGGGTTTTGAAATGAGATTAGAATATGTGATAATGGTGTTTAATAGTTCAGGGTATTATAATGTTGAATTTTATGGTGCATATAATGTTATGATGTGATAATGGTGTAAATGATATTGACAGTGCCCATTGATATAACCCTACACTTTTTACGAATGTGCTGATATAAGTTTTAGGAATGTGCTGATATAACTCTATAAGTTTTCATAATGTGCTGATGTAACCCTACAAGGTATGGTGGCGGTGCGGTGGTGGTCTATCAATGGTCCGATGGTAGGTAAGGGTATAATTGTCCACCCAAATTCACCTTTTGGTCACTTTCATCAACTAGTTACACTTGTTTTTGTAGTTTTAATTATAGAGTGTTATACTAGCATTTTTGCAAGTATATAGGTTAGATTTGTATATTACCCTTAAAGAATTTATTTTAGGCCCCCACAATTTTAGGCCAGTGTAATAACACAGCCCACAATATAGAGGACAATGTATTTTTGTAATGGATTGTTTAATTGTTTGAGCCATCCTGATGCTTTTAGGAGAGTCCTAATTCAGGAGTTCAAGGTTTCGAATCATTGGTGCTATGTTATGAATATGATCTGATATCTATCACTTTTCTGGTGCAACAAAACTCTGCTCCACTAGTGTATATCTCTTCACTTCTGCTTGCTATACTTGCTGATTACAATGAGTGCATGGAGCTACTACTGAAGGTATGGGGCCTTTTCTAATGTGTTCAAGTTAAATTATATGATATATTGATATGATACTCGAAGTGGCTAGGCTTGACGTTCAATACTTGTAATCAGCTCTTTGTTTTCCGCATCATCAAACGTAGACACTTCTTCTAAGGCTTACTCCACATCACATGAATTTGGTGCAAGTTTAAAGAACTGAAAAAATATATATTGAAAGTATGGAGGTTCTATTAGGAGGACCTAACAGAATTCCTTGGACCTAAGACTTATATTTGATAATTTTGCATTTAAGTTGGACATAGAGTTCAGTTGCTTGTTATTTCTTCTGCTTGGTGAGTGACAGAAGGATCAAGTTTACATAATTGTAAGTGCACACTTAAAGTAGGAATTCCTGGTATATAGATAGCTTGAACTTTTTATGAGCTGGAAGCTTTAGGTGTCACAAGGAATTATATATCTTGGTATGATGCCTGATGATTTAGCTTGGTGTATACATTGCAGATTATTTAAGTTTTCTTTGTAATTTCATGTCAACTTTTCTGAGCAAGAAGACTCATGTGTCACAGGGAATTAAAAGTGTTGGTTTCATGAACGTTCATATGAAATATATGTTTCCCTGACAAGAATTTCTGAACTGGATGTCTGATGTGTTCATGGTAGTCTGATGCGTCAGCTTGCATGTATGCTTGATCAGTGTTAGCAAACCAAAATTCATAGTTCAGGTCAGTGGCGGAACTAGAAAGAAATTTGAAGAGGGGCGGGGGCTAGGAGGGGCTGGACGGGGCAGGGCTGGGTTAGGAGGGGAGGGGCGGGGCAGGGGCGGAACAGTATAATTTCCCCTAGTCACCGGAGGTTGGGGGCAGCCGCACCGCCTCGCCCCTAGTTCCGCCATTGGTTCAGGTCAAGGTTTTCCTAAATTGGATGTTCAAAGTTTTGCTGGACAAGTCTGATCAGAATCACATACCAAGTTTTAATGAGCTGAATGTTGTTTGTGGTTTGGAGTTGGGTATATTCTTGAGTAAGAAGGCTGATTTGGGTGATTGTTTTACTCTATGAATACGAATCTTGGGCCATTTTGTATATATATTTTTCTCAAATATCTAGCAACTGGCAAGATGTTTGAATTTTTCTGCAGTATAGTATTCTTGCCTTTGCGTGAAGGAATGTGCCATACTGTTTCCTCTTTTATTCTTCTGATTGCAACTTATTTCAGCTGTTGTTTTCATTGTTACCATGGTTGAGAGTATGATTTCCGATCTCTCATTACTTTGTTCAAATTGGTTGTTAAGGTACTTCCAAGTCTGTTTTCCTTTCTCTAGGGTTGTATTGCCAGTGCTTCTCAAACTAAGTTCTGAACTACTTGCTTCTTCTCTATGAAAACCTATGAGGGTTGCGCTCTGCACCCTTTACCTTCTATGCACCACCAATTAGTAGCAGGAAACCGGCATCAAAGAGTTGGAGCATCTATACTCGCATCAAAATACCTCCAAATACAAGATCATAGAGGTTGTAGGCTTAGGTGCTTACTCAGACATCTACAAAGGTCAATGCCTTTTCGACAACCTCACTGTTTCTCTCAAAGAAATCCATGACTACCAGTCTGCATTTCGTGAGATTGAATCTCCCCAGACCCTTCAGCATTGCCCCAATGTCATAACAGCAGCCAAAAAGGGAGAGTGGAAAGATCACTGCTTGACAGTTGGAGAAATAAAGCAGTGGATGATTCAGATTCTAAATGGGGTGGTGTGTGCCATAGAAGTTCAATTGTACATAGATATTTGAAGTCTACAATATTCATTTCAGCAGATAGAGTGCTTAAATTAGTTGATTTTATACAGGTTAGGGTACTTCCTCTAATTTTATTGTAATTTTTGTTCTTTTTATACCCAGATTAATAAGATTCTCCTTGCTGTCACATGCATGATTGGAAATTTTGTCCGGAATTATTTGAAATGAAAACCTTGTTCGAAGAGGGAATGTGCTCTTGAACAGTTTTGGTGCTCTCTGTAAATTTCATTGCTTGTACCCAACTTGAGAAGTCTACAATGTGAGGTTTTGTTTGAAAGCCTTCAAACATGACTCTTTGTGCACCAAATGGAATTGAACAATTTTTTCTTGTGCTTTTGTGCAGGCTAGGATACTTCTTGCTCCTGGATTTGTAGGTGTTCATGAGGATTTTCCACCTAATGATCTTCGCTCTCCAAATGGTGCTTCTGAAAATAAACCACTTGAAACTAATGATCTTAGATCTCCAAATGGTGCTTCTAAAAATAAACCACCTAATGATCTTAGTCATTGGAGATGTTATCTGTTTCTTCCATGTTTGGCACTTCCCTTTTTCCAGTCCAAAGTCGAAACACTGAACAAGCTTCACGATCATACCGTGGGAGATGGCTAAAGCCAGAGTTACACCAAAAGGTATCAGCTTGAAACTTTTCCCCGTGATAGTGTCTATCTGCTCAATTTGCTCTTCAGCTTGGGATCTGTTAGTGAATATTTCTGGCATAAACTGCAGTGGATTTTCCCAAACATTGGGATGGGGATTAAATTTAGAAATACATTTTCATTGGCTAATAATATGTCATAACCATTGATCTTGTAGTCTTTCACACTTCTCCGATGCAGGAGGGCGCAACATTAAACATTCCTAACTTGCAAATAAGGAAGATTAGGAACGTTTGAATCCTCCACTAGGGTGTTCATGGGGCAGGGCGGGTCGGTGCGGGTCGGCTGACCCGACCCAAATTGACCCAAAATTTTGGGACAAATGGGTCGTGTCGGGTCTGGCCAAAATTCCCAAAGTTTAGGGTCGGGTCAGACTGGGTAATGGGTCGACCCAAATCATAAAAAATAGTAAATTTTTAAAAATTTATTTTTAGAAAATATATTATTTTTTAAATGTAAAATATTTAAATAATAAATAAAATAATAGTTTATTTTATATAATTTAAAATAGAATATTATATTATATTTAATTGTATATTATTCACTTAATAAATAAATATACAATTATTTTAATTTTACTTAGTTATAATGCTTTTAATATTTCATTTAAAAAATATAATTTTACTAAAATTTATTTATACAATTATGATTTTATATACTAATAAATATATTATTTATAATTAATAGTAGCTTTCAAAATTATTTTTAGTTTTATAAAAAAATTAAAATGTTAAAATTGTTTAGAATTAAATTAATATTTGGTATGTTGTATTAAACTAATTATT
>JAULKJ010304492.1:0-11355 GCA_032355405.1 Rubia balearica | reverse complement strand
TATAGTTACTTCAATCAGTTGAATGGAATGAAACTCAATACAGTTGGCTAACTTTATCAATGAAGAGTTTTCCCTCAGAACACTCCAAGGGCTCTTTCTTGCAAATCACGGCCATGGGCCAAACGTGTTCTAAACGCACACTAACAAAATTTTGTGGAATAAAGAAATTACAATCAAAATTTCTAGACTAGTTTCATGGAACTATGAGATACATTACACATTTATAACATCAACTATGTAATTCTATATATAAATAAACTATCTCTAAATAATCTTAAAAATCAAATAAATGAAGCATCATAACCAATACACTAAAAATTATAGAAAATATTTTAACACAATAATGTAATATGATCATAAATTTCCTCTAATCTTTTAACAATGACCTCCTTTATAAAAATTGAGGTATATTTAACTATTGATAGCTTTATTTTTTTTAGAAACTGCATGTTATGAAGAATCCAAAGAATAATAAGTATCGAATCACTCAATTAATCATACTAATTATCAAATTACCCGTCTAACGCTTAGTCGGTATAAAACAAGATTTTGTGAAAAATATTTTGTTTATGTTAAAACCAGCGTGGCCCAAAACCAGTGCGGGATGTGCACTCGCATTGGGATCTAAATTCTGAAGGGCCCAAAATAAATATTAATCCCTCTGTGTTTAAAAAAATTAATTCTTAAATAATTGGGCCACTTAGTTCCCTAACTTAGTCAATTCTTTGGGCCGTTTTAAATTAAGTTTTTCGGCCTAAAATAAAATTAGAAGAACATTCTTTCTTTATTTAGGGCATTTTTGCAAATTTAATTAAGACATTTTTCCCTTTTTTTAAGAACAATAAGAAATCAAAGCTAAACCGTACATTTTTGTGCGAAATCGTCTCACAGTGAGACCAACTATTAATGTGCAGTATTATGAAATTTAGTTAGAGATGAAATTGCAAATATAATTTAAGAAAGCTTGGTAGAGGAATGAGGGATTTGGGTGCAAATACCACACTTTGGGGGCACCGGGCATATATAATTGGGATATTAGTGACTCTAGGTCATAAGAATCTCGCGGGTTAAGAATTCGGGTGGGAGAAATTAGCAGATATTGTTTCCTCATTTCCTCACAATGTGGGTTTTTACTACCAGACTTGATATTTCATTTTTAGTATTTGATGTTTCAACCAAACCTTGTGAAGTTTTTTCATAAGTATTTTATCACTAAAATCATGTGTTTTAAAGTTACCTGGTCGATGCTCTTTTGTCGTTAAAAAGCTTAAAAGACTTATGTGTTTTAAAGTTACATGGTCTTTATGTCTCCACCGCCGGGTTACTCTAATGCCTTACCTGGTCAATTTTGTCACCTCCACAAGTCTCTTTATGGTATCCTACAGGCACCTCGTAATTGGTTCTCCAAGCTGGCGCAGTCCCTTTATCATTATGGCTTTCGGAAGAGTTATGTAAACTATTCTTTATTTACACTTAGCCGAGCTGGTCACACTCTTCAGGTCTTGGTATATGTTGACGACTTGATTATCGCAGGTGATAGCGTTACTGTCAGCTCTACTTTCAAGTTCTTGCTTTCACATAAGGACCTCGGTATTCTCAAGTATTTTTTGGGACTTGAAGTTATCGAAATCCCTCTGGTATTTCTGTATCCTAGCGCAAATATGCTTTGGAGGTGGTCGTCGAAACAGGTCTCCTCGGTTCGAAGCTATTTTCTTTACCGATGGATCCCACGTACAATCTCGGCATGGCTTCTGGTTCGGATTATGCTCGTCTTGATCAATATCGTCGTCTGATTGGGAAGTTAGTCTATTTGACTATCACTTGGCCTGAGCACAGCTTTACAGTTCACACTCTCTCTCAGTTCATGCAGTAGCCGAAGTTGGAGCATTGGACAACAACTCTGCATATTCTTCACTATGTTAAGGGCAGCCCGGGTCAAGTTCTGTTTCTTTCTCATGCTAGCAGTTTAGCTATGACTGCTTATTGTGACTATGACTGGTCAAATTGTCCTATTACTCGTCGCTCTGTCACTGGTTACTTTATCACTCTAGGTGTGTCACCGATTTCTTGGAAGACCAAGAAGCAACACACTGTATCGCGTTCTTTAGCAGAGGTTGAGTACAGAGTTATGGAGAATGCATGTTGTGAGATTCCCTGACTTCGCTCTCTTTTCCACTCTCTTGGTGTTGGCCATTATGATCCAGTTTTCCTGTATTGTGATAGTCCGGGTGCTCTACACATTGCAACAAATTCAGTATTTCATGAGCGCACCAAGCATATCAAGATTGACGGTCATCTTGTTCGTGATCTTGTGTCTTCGTGTATCATTTCTACTCATCATATTGCAACTTTGGAACAACCAGCGGACATGTTCCCCAAGGCACTAGGGCGAACGGTGTTTCTTCATCTTAGTTCCAAGTTGGGCATTCTCAACCTTTATGCTCTAACTTAAGGGGGAGTAATAGAATACTAGAGTTTGTGTTGTAATAGGTTACATAGTTTACGTAGTTAACTTAGTCATATCTTGTACATTTGGGTATAAATAAGCCATCATTCTGTGAATATCAATTAGATCATCATTCCCCAAAATAACTCATTCTTCTTTGTTTCATTTTAATTCGACTAACTGTTAAGCAGGGTCATTTTATAATTAGAATGACAAATTAGATGGTCTGATATTTATTTTTATTTATTTCAATGAGGTACCAATTATGAGAACTTTTAAAAATTATTAAAAATATTTGGTGTTACGGTTATTTGGTCTAATGTGAGACCTTCTCTTAAGTTAAATATTAGCGTGATTAAAAATATCACCTTTTTCACAACGGAAACCAAAAAAAAAAACATATGAGAAGAGTATGAATGTCTTCCGCCCGTACTAGTTAATCACGCAATGTTTAGTAAAACTAAAATGTACAAGACATACTACAACTCTTATGCTGAATAATTAACCTTCTTTTTGTTTATTTCAGGAATAGTATCCCAATGAAGCCAATTGTGGAACTGAACCGAAAGAGAAACAACGGTAAGAAAATGATGTAGGGGCATACATGTAGCAGCACAAGTGTTTTTGTTTTCGATTGCAGGGCTGGTGGACCCATTTCCAGTTTCATTTCATTGATGACATACGCGATGATGTACTTAGTGACGTACTTACTCTTAAGTCATATCTAATTTCCATTCACGATTTCGTGCTTATTCCATGACGCAGCGCATTTGCTTGTTTGTAGAATAATTAATGAGAATAATTGTCATTTATCCCATTAATAACACTCGTATTTTTTATATGTGAATTGTATTTACATTGAAAATTTATTTCTATTCTTATATTGCACATACAATACACCTGTAACGTTTAAAGAGTTTGGCCCAAATTATAACATTGGCATTTGTGAACATCTTATAAAGAAGATTATTTCATCACTAGTGGATAAGGATCTATTAAAGGTGGCGTTAGAAGGCGGTTCCATCGAAATCGTCTTTAATTGAGAGGCAAAATAGGTTCCGAGTGTGGAACTTCCTCCCAGGTCACCTTTTTTTAATTTTAAAGGTGATTTTAAATCGATTAGAGGCGGTTCCGCCTTTAATCAAGATCGATCAAAGGCCGTTCTACCTGAGCCGCCTTTAATTAAGGGGCGAAATAGGTTCTAAGCTCGGAAGTGCTATCTAAGTAACCCTTTTATTTTAAAAGTTGTTCTAATTTTAGAAACGCCTTTAATGGGTTAACTTCGTTGGCCCAATATATAAACAAGTGATAGGGTTTTTTCCTAAAGGTCAGCGGCGCTCAATTCCTTCTTCATTATCAGAAAACCTAAGCGCCCAACTTAGCAAAAAAATTAGAAAGTTACTTTTTCCCCCACCCTCCACCAGCCAACCTTCCACCGTCGCCACTGATATGAATCTTCTTGCGAAAACTCTATATTGCATAATTTTAATCTCTGGCTGAATTAAGGAATTTTTGTTACATTGTTATGGACTTGTATTTCATTTTCATGTTCTTTTCACAGGTCACCGGAGTTCTTTGAAGAAAACAATCAGCAGGTACATGGTGAGCTTACGTGTAGACATTAGTGCCGCCAACGCAGAGGTGGCAGTGACAGAAGCTAGTCACTCCAAGTTTGTTGCATCTTCCATCATGCGCATCGAACTTGGATATGAAGCTAACATGCCTAACTTCAACCTTGTGTTCTCCAACGATGACGAAGATGAAGATGAAGAAGATGAGGAAGGAGGGCACGATTATGATGACACTTGTATTCTTTATTCTACGATGATGATGAAGATTAAAGAGATGTTAGCCAATGATGCAAATGACCATTAAGAAGAAAGAATTTTTTTGAAAGACAATTATGAAGAATTTGGGTTAGTTTATTGAATAAATTTAACTATGAATTTTTATTGAATTTGAATGATTTCCAACAATTATGGTCTAAATGTTGCTCTTCATGTGTTTCTTATGTTTTCAAATGTTTTGAAAATGAGAAGACATCATTTCGTAACCCTTTGGAGCTAACAAAAGTTTTGCAGAGCTGAAAAGTAGACCAAAACTCCCAATTTACTTCCGAGCCCGGAATGAAATCTCCAGTGTGCAAATTTGATCCATACGACGTTCTGGAATTAGAAGTATGTCGGATTACCAAACTGAAGGGCCAAATTTTATATTATTTACGAGTTCTTAACTTGAGTTCTGAGTTTGGGCGCATTATCCAGACCGCTACTGGAGAAAAACGCGTCCCTTTTAAATTCATTTAATTCAGTTTCTAGCTTGGAATATAAAAATAGGAGCTTCCCTTATTAAGTCCAGAACATTTTTCGAGTTTGGAATTTTAAATTGGACCCATGTAATGAAGGATCAACCACTTCCGAGCTTAGAACTGATGCAGCTATATGAAAACGTGATTGAACGTTAAAAAAACCCAAATTAGAAACCCTAGGTTGTTCTTTCTTCCCCGAAACAAGAATATGATCCCACATTTTTAGACCCAAATTCAAGAGGGATTATGTTGAGGAATGTCACATCAACCATGTAGGCTCGAGCAAGAATCGTGGGTCGAGTTCAAGATCCAGGAGCTCTCATTCTTTCAACCCCCAGGTACAAAATAGCAAGGTTCGTATCACTTCCCGCCCAAAATAGATATAATACATTACGAGACGTTAGTAAATTGCTAGGTTTGTATACTATCAATCTTAATGTATACCATAGCATAGGGTTAGTCGGCCCTGTCTTGAAATTTGAGGGGAAACATGTTCTCCGCCTATTGACTTTGATTGAACCGTCTTACTTTGATGAGGTTGTCAATTTTATAGTAATTTCCGTGAGATTGAGGGTGGACATTTTGGAACGAGGGTGAACATGTTAGATATTGATATAAGTTCGTGGGAAATTAATAGTTTCCTTGAGTGTATTATAAGATTCCGAAGCATGTGTAACCGTTGGCCATAGATGGTCCTTTAGATAATGTATATCATGGAGAAAATGGCCTCTAGATACCGACTACCCAAATATTGACCCGTTTGAGTGTAGCATTAGGTATTTTCAAAGAAATGCTCAAAATCTTGGCAAGGTGGAGTCTTTTAGCCTAAGTCACCTCACAATAGATCAACGAATTATGGATGAGATGATAGATAGAACCCTTGTACTGACACCCAACCGTATCACTGAACCCACTTGTATAGCTCTTATGAAGTTTTACTATATTATTAAGGGTAGGAGAATCAATCCCAGGATGGAAATATTTAAACATATGATGTGGGTTGCATCTTTGAAAAAGGTAATTAAGAGTCCCCCCCCATGGGAACTTGATTACTTTGATTATGAGAAGCGTGGAAGGGATGGCGTTTCATGGGGAAGAGAATTCGTGTAAGTGGTTTGACATGCAATATTTTTTCAAGAAGAAGTGGGTCCTATTTGATCACAAATGGTGTCACAAGAGTCGCGACGCGACTGACCCAGCCAGAGGACGAGGATAGAGGAAGGTATGTTTCTAAATTTATATTATTAAAATATTATTAAAGTGCATTATAGTTTCATTGTTTTGATTCTGTAGTTTATAGGAATTGGACCCGATATTCATTAGAGGGTTTAAAACTAGTTACAAGTGGATGTGGAGTGAAATTTGACAATTGGGGGAGTTTGTGTGGAAGATGGAGTGTCAGCAAAGTGCCTTCAAACGTCAATTTGCATCTACAGTGAGATCCCGCTCATCAAGAGCTTCTTTGATTTGATATTGGTGTGTTGGCTAGTGTAGTTTTGACCTTGTTAGGATAACTACCGTATGAAAGCTTTCAAAGGGGTCCACGTGATAACCACTTAATTTTTTCAGGATGACTACCGACCTCCACATGACTTCATAGCCAAGTTACAAACGTTGAAGTGTGTCATTGTAGAACTCGTGCTTCGTTGAAAGTCGGACTCAGTATTCTTATTTCATCCATGTGGATCTAAATATATGGGACAACATCATCGTGGGTCAACATAACATAAAAATGTACAACATTTAAATCTTCTGCAGTCGGGCTAAATAGCTTACCTATTCTTACCCATTTGCCCTCTTGCCTCCTCTCGTGTCTAGATCTCGGAACACTAACATAATCTACCTCCCTCAAAAAATCAGTATCTAACTTGATTACCTCCCCCACCACATAATGTTGTACAATAATTGCATCTGATCTATACCGGGTCTTCACAAACTACTTAAAAATTTTCATATACTGCTCAAATGGGTACATCCATCATAGGAATACAGGACTGCATAGCTTAATTTCCTATACCAAATGAACGATCAAATGGACCATTATGTCAAATAATGATGGAGGAAAATACATCTCCATACGACACATAACATCTGCAATTATCGCTTGCAAACGGTCAAGTTTGGCAACACTAATGTTTTTCACACAAATACTCTTGAAGAACAAACAAAGCTTCGTAATGCACAATCTTACATGGGGTGGCAGTGATAGCCTTATAGAAATGGCATTCAATTCTTGTATCAGGTTGTGGCAATCATGGGATTTCATACTGACCAACTTCAACTCAGTCAAACATACTAATGAACTGATGTTGGATGAATAAGAACAAGGCACCCTAACACTACTTAGGGTCTCACAATACGTTTTTCTCTAATTGGGGCATGGAATAACAAGCTGGGGGAAGATAAAACTCATCACAGGACCTAGAATCTTCTTAATACCCATTTTGACCAAATCAAGTCGGGCCTTCAAACCATCTTTGGACTTACTGGGGGTAATTAAAAGTGTGCCTACTAAAGAATCACACACATTCTTCTCAATGTGCATTACATCAAGGCAGTGTCTGACATCCAATTCCTTCCAATAAGGTAGTCGGAAAAAAATTGACCACTTCGTCCAACTTCCTTCACATGCCGATTATCGCTTCCCCTTTCCAATGTTTTTTAAAAAAAATGCCTAACCCTTTCAAAAATCTTGGCATCCAAAAATGGAATCGACCTTCTTGCATTTTTCCATTGAACCACTCCTTCTCCTATCACCACAGGTGACCCTCCGGGTGAAACCGCCTATGCCCCTGATAAATAGTTTTACATCTATGTTTCAATTGAGAAAAATATGTTTCCTTCTCACAATCAGGACATGCATAGTGCCCTTTAATTGAGTATACAGACAAATTCCCATATGCGGGTAAATCATTTATGGTGCAAAACAATATTGCCTAAATGTAAAAAAAATCCTCTACACTACCATCGTACGTGCAAATACCTTCATTGAACAAAGTCAACAGACAATCAACAAGAGGAGCAAGGTAATCATATATATCATTACCCAGTTGCTTGGGCCATGAAATCATCAATCACAGTATGACATACTTTCGTTTCATTATAAGCCATGAAAGGAGATCGTAAATCACTAACATAACAGGCCGAGAACTGTGTGTTACTCATATTACCAAAATGATTCATTCCATTAATTGATAATCCTAACCTCAAATGTCGGGGTTTGGCTCCAAACTCTAGGTATATGGCATCTAGCTTCTTCCACTGCTCACTGTCTAACATATGCCTAATCATATCATCTTCTAATCTAAATATTTCTGAATGCCAATGCAACAACTTGGAGTCTTCCTTACGTACGTGAACAACTTCTTCAACCGTGGTATCATAGAGAGATACCACAAAACTTTAGCCGGTGTCTTCTTCTTCAAACCCAACCCCACTTCCACGCTAACGGCAATGTTACTCACTACATATTGTACCTAGACTCACCACACACCTGACATCTTTCTCATAACTCACCATCCTTCCCCCTATACAATATACTATCATTTACGCATATGCGTGGATTTTTACAATTCCAATCCCATTGGGCAGAAAATCATTTTCGCTGCATATGATCTATCAGGCTTAAGATTACCCTCAGAAATCATCCCTAATTAATTCAAGAGTCTTCGTAATCCCTCTATCCGTCCACCCAAATTTGGTCTTTAAGTTCATCATTCTGAAACTCACACTCAAAACCGAATGTTTAGAGCCCTTATACAATGCCGTCATTTTATTATTATGCAAGGATTCTAGAGCCTCTGATTTCCCGTCAAATTTTCTAGAAACTTCCTCTACCATCTCATGAAATACACCATCACCGTCTAAAT
Organism: Rubia balearica; assembly: GCA_032355405.1. NCBI lineage: Eukaryota > Viridiplantae > Streptophyta > Magnoliopsida > Gentianales > Rubiaceae > Rubia > Rubia balearica. The sequence goes on along the minus strand of JAULKJ010304492.1, from coordinate 2,732 downwards.
CATCTGCTTCATTTCTCTTAACATCTTCAAAGTTCCCAACTTCCTCGTGCCACACCCAAGTAGTGTAACTAGTATCAAACCCACACATGATTAGATGTTCACGTAAATTCTTTCTGCCCAAAAATACATTATTCTTAAAATCCCTACATGGACAGTGTGCACGCACCACTTCATTTTTCGATGCATGTTTGAATGCTAACACAATAAAAGAGCCAACCAAAGGAATGTAATCGTGTGAATTTATAAGATCATTACTAATGAGTTTAATATAATCCATTACCACCTACCTACATTCAAATGTTATAAATAAGTGCAATTCAACAAATTACTCTAAAATCAACTAAATTGTCCCCGTTCATACAACACATTACCCTAAATACCACCTAATCTATAAATTCAACACAATTCAACTATTATTAATACATGTAATCAAGTAATGAATGTGACACATACCTTCTTCAATTAGTTCTTCATGAATCCCCAAATTGTGGTTACTTTACAATTCTTTGTTTTTCAAAATGGAAACCCGTTTTAAAAATGGCTATAAATTGACCAAACCAGTGAGTTCAGACTTTGGAACTCACTTTTTTGGTTCACCATTACCTAGGTCAGATTCCTGAGGGCGGAACTAAGAACATAAATAGTTTAGATACAGTAACACTATTTGTGCCTTCATTGGCAGTTCAACAGATCCTTACAAACTCGAAAGCACCGTCGGATGTACGGTTCTGAGTTTGGAACCGTGGACGATCGAAGTCATCCAGGAATAACCGCCTTTAAAATGAGTCAATTACAAGCGATTATTAATAGAACAACCTTTAACCAGGATCCTTTAAAAGTGGTTCAAAATGAACCGCCTTCTAAAGCGGTTGAACCACCTTCTAAAACACTGGGGATCTGATTACAGAGAGTTCCAAGTTTGGAACTCCCTCACAAAGGCAGTTCTTCAGAAAACGGATGGAACCGCCTTTAAAGTGGTGCCTTCAGTAGCCTTTTCTCCACTAGTGTCGCCATCGATAGGCCGCGTTACCTGCCGTTGACACCCCTTTTCCCCACTAGTGAAAATCATTAAAACCACCTTCCAATATAGGTCCAAACTTTAAACATGTATCTTGGTAGTCGGGTTAACGATAGACAGCTTCGGAAAAATTTTGGACGGCATTTAGAGCATATCCGCCGTCTAACGTAGTATGATCAACAACGATAAGGTTTGAACCACTGTTGAAAGTGCTATACGATTGCTCCGTTGTCTTCTTTTTGCACTTCCGAGGGCACTTTCAAAGTAAAATATGTGTCGCATTGCACAAAAGTAGACAACTGTGGTTGAACTGCTATTTAAGAAACCCTACTAAAATATGCACTAAAAACTACTATTTAAGGCATTTTCGAGGGAACTTCCAAATTTTACAAAAATATGCACTAAAAGAAGACAATGACGTCAGTAGCTATTTCAGAAATTCCTCTGAACTGCACAAAGAAGACAATGACAGTTGAACCGCCGTATAAAAAATCTTACAAAAATATGCACTAAAAGCTACTCCCTCCATCCCGCGAGTATTGACATATTTGCTTTTCACCCTAAATAGAAATTAATATATTTATAATAAAAATATCATTTGAGATATTGTTAGATTCATCTTAACATTTATTTATAAATGTTATTTTTTATTGGAAATTGTTGTATGTAACCAGAGATACTAACGGTCAAACATGATCATTGAATGTCATGGGACAACGGGAGTACTATTTAAAGGCATTTCCGGGGCATTTTCGGAAAAGGTTTTGACTTCGGAATAACATAACGAGGAAAAACAACCTGCAAAGAAAGGTAAGTTACCATGGGCGGATCTACAAGGGGCCTCCAGTCCCACCGAGACGAAAATTACTGAGAATACGGGTAGTAAAAAAATTTAAAAAATTATCATCCCTCTCTGATAAGAAAAAAATTGAGATTTTGTTTTACTGATAGATCCGTCCCCGCCATATGTGTATCCTGACTCTGCTCCTGTAAGTTACTGTTTCTCTTCCTTCTCGCGTTACCAATTCTGTCTAGAACTCTCCGACCTTATTTAAGCATCGGAGCGGGCACGGACCCCTATCTTAGTCTGTCTATTCGTGTAGGTATTGAAGCGGGCCGCAGAACAAGACAGTGACGTAGCAGCCCATACAAATATTGGACTCAACAAACTGCAGAAAGAAGTAAAAAGAGAAAGACAGGTCATTGATAAATTCTCCCGAAAGCTCTGTTAAAAGAAATCAACATCTCTCATAGTCAACTCCGGGTTGAGTTGATGATGATACCAAGTTAGTTCAACTTAAATTGGATAGTGTTATCGATTAATCCCGCGGGAAAAGACACGCTGTCTACAGAAAAACCAAAACAAAACCCGCTAAAAGATATTTAAAATAGAGCATTTGGAAGAATCCGCAAATTACTTCTTTCCTTTCGACTTGCCGTCAGTATTTGGCAACCAATTAAGCAGTCAATTAATTATTGACAGAGATTTCAGGAAAAAATGCAATCACCAACGTCTTCATACTAGTTGCCCTTCTCTCCTTCTCTCACAGGAACCAGTAAGAAGATAAGCTCAGTTGATAAGTTAAACAGAGAGTATATTATCAGGTTTAATATTTCCAACCAAATTAAAGAACGTGAAAGCATGAACTTCTTCTACATACTTGCAGTTTCCTTTGTACTAGGTTTTCTGGGTTTTGCATGGAAAGTCTTGAAT
>JAULKJ010304483.1:0-11356 GCA_032355405.1 Rubia balearica | reverse complement strand
TCTAATCAGATACTTGATTTATTCTAACAACCCCCCCAAGCGAAGCGTCAGATGTTCAGCGACGCAAAGATTGGATTGGAAAAACTCAAACAGTGGACGAGAGAGCCCTTTAGTGAAGATGTCTGCAATCTGAAAAGCATTAAGAACATGAGCAACACACAGCTTTTCATAAGCAACCAACTCTCGAACAAAGTGATAATCGATGTCAATGTGCTTCACCTGCTTGTGAGCAACTAGATTCCGAGCATGGAAGATGGCGCTAGTGTTGTCACATAACAGCAACGGAGAATAAGAAAGCGGAACTCAAAGATCTTGAAGCATATGAGTCAGCCAAATAACCTCGAAAGCTATGTTGGCTAGAGCCCGGTACTCAGACTCCGTGCTGGAATGAGAAACAATGGGTTGTTTCTTAGCACTCCATGAAACAAGGTTTCCACCAAGAAAAATAGCATTTATATAAGAGGATCGATGAGATTCCAGAAAACGATCCCAATCAGCATCAGAATAACCCAACACCTCGAGAACTGACAAATTGAAAGGTAAGACCAAAATGCAGTGTTCCTCAAACATATCCGAGAAACCGAGTAACCGCAACAAAATGATCGTCACGAGTATCCTGAAGATACTAACTAACAGCGATGACCAGAAAATCCAAGTCATGACGGTTAATGGTCAGGTACTGGAGTGCCCCAACTAGAGAATGATACATCATTGGATTCCCAAATGGAGGACTGGTGGAGGTATGAAACTGCGAGCCCGACACAAAGAGGGTAGATAATGGAGCAACATTAGACATCCCGACACGAGTAAAAATGTCACGGGCACACTTAGCTTAACCAAGAAGTAAACTCTATGAATTAGGTGATACTTCTAAGCCAAGAAAGAAATGAAGGGTATCTAAGTCTTTGATGGAAAACTCCTAATGTGTCTGATCAATAAATTTCCGAAGAAGATTCAAATCGTTACCTGTAATAATGATGTCGGCGATATAAACCAGAAATACAGTAACGATGATTCCTAAGAAAGATAAACAGAGAAGTGTCAATGGAGCTGCACTGGAAGCTGGGTTAAGTCAAATAAGTTCAGAATCGTTGAAACCATGCCCGAGGTACTTTATTGAGACCATAAATGGATTTCTGTAAGCGACAAGCATAATCTGGATGTAGAAAATCCTTTTAGCCAATGAGTTGTGCAATATACACCGGAGTATCAACAACCGCCATTGAGGAAGGCGTTCTTGACATCCAATTATTAAAGCAGCATGGAACGCATCATGGAAATGGTGAGAACTATCCGAACAGTGGAGGCTTTGACCACAGGACTAAAAGTGTTATCAAAGACAAACCCTGGAATCTTAGAAACACCATGTGCTACAAGTCGATCCTTATGGCGATCAACCGTGCCATTAGGATGGTGGTACTTAAGCTGATAGACCCATTTGGAGCCAATAATGTTGACGTCAGATAGGTATGGAATAAAATCCCAAGTACGGGTCTACAAAGAACTTCTATCTCCTCATCCATGGTAGAAACCCAAGAAGGATCCTGAAGAGCTTAATGGTAATATATGGGTTTCGACTGAGCAAGTAAAGAAGCAAGAAAACCATGAGAGAAAATGTTTGAGTAATCTCTGCGCTGAATATCCCCAGTCGCCGATCAAGTGGCCATCAGATGAGTGCAATTTTGAAGAGGAGAAGCCAGAGGATTAGAGTCGACTGAGGAAACTAGGGATGGGGCGGCCAAACTGGGCGGAGACCGAGCAGCCAGACTGGACGGCGGAGATGTAGGTGGCGCGGGCTGATGAACAGGAGCCAAATATGTGGCACAAATGGAGAAAAGGGCCGAAGGAGATATAGTTGGCACATGATAAACTGTAGGTAAGGGAGGTGCCAAATCATAATCAGGATCAAGAAAGGAAGAAACATCTAACACTGAAGGTTAAAAACTGATCGCCGAAGGAATGGATGGGATGAATGGAAAGCATGTTTCCTCAAAACGAGCATGTCGAGTGACACAGATTCTTCTGGAAGTATGATCAAGACACTAAAAATACTTATACAGAGAACTGTAGCTAGTAAAAACATATAGAATACTGCAGGGATATAGCTTGTGATCGGCAAAGGGGAGAACGAAGTGTAAGGTCTGACAATCAAAAGCATGAAAATGGGTGTATATGGTAACCTGACCATTAATAACTTCATATAGTGATCGTCAGCTAAGAACATGAGTGGGCAACCGATTTATGGTAAAAGTGGCTGCAGCAAAGGTGCCAGGTCAATGGGAGAGAAATACATGAGAGTGGTATAACATAGACAAGCCTATCTCAGCAATGTAGCGGTTCTTGTGCTCAGACCGACCATTCTTCTCAGGAGTATATGAGCAAGAAATATGTTGATGAATACCCTTTGTCTAAAAGTGAGAACATAAGCAACCATTTACAAACTCAGTCCCTCCGTCACTCTGAAACACCTTAGTGGTGGAAGAGAACTTGTTCTCCACAAAAGCCTCAAACAAGTGATAAGTACCCCAAAAATCAGATTTACGATGCAGTCACGAGAGTCGGGAATGATTAACAAGGAAAGTAGCATAGTAGGAGAAACAATCAATAGATAAAATATGAGAGGACCTCCATAAATCACAATGAAGTAGATCAAGTACACCCTAGCAGTACGTTTATCATTTGTATGAAAAGATAAAAGCTTCCCTTTAGCTTTTTCACACACTTCACAAAGGGTGAGTTTAGGAAAATTGATAAGACAGCTAAGAATCTAGAAGCATGCAAACCAGAAATAACGGAATGTAGAATATGACCAAGTCTAGCATGCAAGATTTCAAAAGATGCACGTGACTTATTTGATTTCATAGTAGAAAACAAAGAAAATGCACAATAGTCCAAAACATAAAGAATATCCTCAATATGACTGTGATCCAAGGTTTCCCTAGTGATTTTATTATTTATAATAAATGAGCGATCATCAAAGAAAATGACACAATTTAAATCCCGAGTTAATTTGCTAATAGAAAGCAATTTTTAGTGATATTAGGCACAATACGCACATCATAAAGAGGTGGAAACTTAGAAATATGACAATCACCGACATGAGAAATAGGGAGAGGAGAGATATTACCAACATAGACGCGGGAAAAATCATCATAAGGTGTCACATGATTAACAGCACTGGGGACGATGTCATGTGTTTTGTGGCATCAGAATCTACAATCCATTTGGAGCCATGATGCTTAAATCCAATTGAATTTAAAAATTCCATAATTGTAGTGAATATCGATTGACAAAGATCCAAAAAAATTACACCAAAAAGCTGAAGTCGGCGAGCACTTCTGAGATACGAGCGCGCAATGTGTGACCAGGAATAGACTATGCGTTCAATCAAAGCACGCGTGGGTTTCAAGCATTGTAAGGTTGCTGCAGTCGATGCACGCATAATTTTCACGCGCCTTCTTCACCCACAGGCGCATGTATAACATGTGCTGAAGGAAAACATTGTTTTGCTGTTGTTGGACCTGGAACTTGCTGCATTTACAGTTGATTGAGACGACACCAGAAAATGCCTTTTCTTTGCTTTATCGGGACATGAGCGAACTGGCTGGGAATGACAGATCTGATTACCGCCGGAAATAAGACGCGCTGAAATGAACGTCGGATGTTGCATTCATTGAAATGCCAGAAATGACAACGCTGTGAATCAAATGCTGGAGATGAAGAGGTTGTGAAATGTCGATGGAGATGATGCCGGAGAATTGTCCGGAACTGAAGCAACCACCGGTGGAAACACCTGTTGTGGACCTGATGAAACCGGAACGTGAGGGCTGAATAGGATTGGAGGTTTCCGGAAGTTGTCCGAAAGTTATCGGAATTTTTCTGGAATCTGGTGATGATTTGGTTGGTCGGAAAAGAGAGAGGAGGAGGTGGCCGAAATGGAAAGAAAATTAACTGTTTAGGATCAGAACTTGCTTTGATACCATGAGAGAATGATTTCCAGTAAGAAATTATGTATTAGTGCTCAGAATAAATAGAGTACAAAAGGAAAGAAGGGCAGTACTAGTATAACTGTAGTCTAGTCAACAACTTTATCCATAACAAATCTAATCTAATCAAATACCTGACTTATTCTAACACTACTATTTCTTGTGACCAGTACGATAATATAATCATGATTCAATCTCATTTAAGTTTAGCTGATCTATTTTCCTCCATGTCTTTATTCATTAATCAACATTTATAGCTTCCAAACTCATTTATGCTATTGGTTTGATTATGTTAGCTTAGGTTAGTACTTGGGATCAACTGTAAACTTATTTTGACTATTTACTTGGGACATTCCTATATTCATCTATTTTATGCTCTTGTTATCATTATTGGTTGGTCTTCAATTCTTATGATTCTGCATGTTTGATGTTAGTGTGTACAAAAAAAAAGGACTCCATTGCATGGTTTTCCACTAGGTATGAGAATGAATTGATTTTGGTCAAATATTAATACGAAGGTCATGTTTGGATGTGATAAGTATGCATGATTGTTAATTCTTTTTTTGAATTAGGCTAGAGAACTTAATTTGATTAGGCTATGAACAATACGAGAGTGACTCAGCCAGATACTATTAGGCATCAGTTTTAAATCCAGTTGAGGTTTTAGTCTAGTTATGAAAGTCATATCATGTGTTTGTAGTAAACTAGTATGGATAAAATTATAGGGGGCAATAAACGAGTCACTAATTCTCTAAAAGTATATACCATTTTAGTGGGCGTTCCTGGTGGAGGTCCCGATCAGTCATGCTACTCCTGTGTTTAATTTACCGTATAATGTCGGGTTTATTAAATATAAGAGTGAGGGCTAGAGAGGGTCAGTGGGTCCAAGGGTTTATTAAATACGAGAGTGAGGGCTAGAGAGGGTTAGTGGGTCTAGGGTCATTATAGCTATAATGGGCGGAGGTGAGAGTTTGATGAGGGGCGAAACAGAGATATCATGGGAGTTCACAAGGAATTAACCTCTTTACATCGGGTGATGAGGCATAGAATAGTCAAATTGTTATTATTTGAATATGAATCGAGGATCAAATTCTAATACAAAACATGTGATGCAAATGTCCCCAAGTTGTCTTGCTATCTTACATCATTGTTTAGTTTTTCATGCTATGTAGTCGTTAGGTAAATTACTAAAATAACCCCCTCAACATTTCTCTACTCTAGACACATACACTTGATGACGATTGTGTGTTAATTATATAAACCTATCTTTTGAACCCTGTGGTCTTTGTGGACGACACATAATCTTGCCACTAACTACTTTCTAGTAGTTAGGAGTGAGTAGGTGCCCTAAGCACTACAAGAGAATGAACCAATTACTTTACCCCCTTTACCACAAATTTTTTTTCTTAGGTTAAATAAACGAGATAACTCTTTTACCTCGGTTATTTTTTAAAAATGAAGTGCATTTTTTTTACTTTGGTTATAAAAATTGGGGTAAAAAGTACTCTTTTTACCTCTGTTTTAAAAAATTCAAGGTAAAAAATCTTGAATGATCGACGTCGCACATCATTCTCACTTACCGACGTCGGTTGTTTTTGTGACCGGTGTCACACGTCTCATGCACACACATAAATGACTGATGTTTCATGCTGTTCTCGCTTACCGATGTCTATTGTGTTCGTGATCGGCGTTGCATGACCTTTTCGCAGGCATGATATGACCGACGTCACACTCTTTTCTCACATACTGATGTCGGTTGTTTTTGTGATCGAAGTCACACGTCCCACACACAGATATGAATAACCGACATTGCACGCCTTTCTCTTAGCTACATCTATATATTGCGTTTGTGACTGGCGTCACATGACCTTCTCGCAGGGCTTGTTATGTTCAACGTCACACCTCTTTCTGGCTTACGGACGACGTTTAATTTTTTGACCAACGTCGCACGTACATTTTTGCAAACATCAATGATCAACGTCGCATGCCTCTCACTTACGTGTCACTAGAAGGGCCATAATCACATTGTATTTTGTTATTAATATTATTTTTTTAAATGTTAGTATATGAATGATTATATATGGTTATTATATAAAACCCTTGCGGTACACGATTTAATATATACTATATACTATTAATAATGTAATTTATTTTTAAATTTTTTTGGTAAAGCATTTTCACTACTAATTATGAGAGAAAAAATATAAAAAAATTCATACCATCACTCTAGGTCTATTACAAATCACCTTCTATAACCATTCCAATTTTACACCCATTCCCAATCCTCCAGCTTTCCTCTGTTTGAACCTAAAATGTAATCATTTCTGCCTTTAAATCCACCTCATTAAACACTTATATTCCTCTCCATCCAAATGTTGTACAAACCTGCCACTAATAGCACAAATTTCAGCTTCTTTTTCTTTCCTTCCAGAAGAAAAAGAGTTTTCTTCAGCGCGTTCATGCTAGTGGAAACCTGCAAATTCAAACAGGCCAACAAACTTTTCCCAAATTTACAACCTGCAAGCGAATGTTGCAAGCTTTCCCTTTCATCACAGAAACAACAAAACCCCTGATCACTATTGATGTTAAAACCAATCAGTCTCTCCTTGGTCGGGAGTTTGCCATTCAAGAGCAGCCAAAGAAAGAATCTATGCTTTGGCTGAACATCTTTGCACCAGATAACTCTCTTCTTGTACCTGCTTTGTTTTCCACCCTTTAATTGTCATATACAGCAGCTAAACCGAGTTTTCCATTCCTGCTAACACAGGCAACAAGTTCTGGGAATACCTGTTCTTTCATTTTCATCAGAATCTTCCATGGCCAACTATTTACCCATTTCACCTATAATACATACTTCTTGCTACTCACATCCCACAGATGTTTACACAGTGGAGTTTTGTTCCATATACTTAAATCTCTAACTCCCGTGCATCCTTTTTTCCTGCTGCATATTAAACTCCAAATTGCTGCTGAAAAACCTCTTTTTCCCTCCTCTCTGCCTCATAAGAAACACTTACAGATCTGTGTTATGCTTTTGTAAATTCCTTCTGGAAAACTAAGGACACTACTCCAATAACCTGTAAAGCACAACAAGACACCATTAATTAGTTGCAACTTTGCAGCATATGATAGATTTCTTGAGTTCCAGGATTGATTCTTGCATCTGATCTTCTCGAGTAATCCTTTCAAAATCATGTTTACTCCACTTAACTGTTGATAAGGGGAGACCTAAATATTTTAGAGAAAAGTGTTTTTATAGCCCTACCTACTTGACGTAAGTGCCAATATAACCCTCAAATAATTTTTAGTGCAAAAATAATACTAACTAGTTAATGTACAATATAACCCTATAAGTGGTCCGGCGGCGGTCTGGCGGAAATGGGGCTTGAGGGTTATATTGACACTTACATTAACTAGTTAGGGTTATTTTTACACTAAAAATTATCCGAAGGTTATATTGGCACTTATGTCAAGTATGTAGGGTTATATTGGTATATATCCCAATATTTTATAGGAAAGTCCCATTTTATCACATTTAAAATAGCAGCCAAAACATCCTTCTCAGCCTCCTCCATTTTGGAAAAAAATACACCTTTTATTTCCTTTCATTCATTACTAGCCCAGTGGCTTCACCAAATATCTTCAACACATTTCTAACTCCATTTATTGATTTAAGATTTTCTTCATGGAATAATAACAGATCATCTGCAAATAGTAAAGTATGAACACCAGCTTTCTTACATTTTTTATGAGAGTTAACTTCATCAGCTCATATTCTTTTCTTCATCAGCCTCGTAAAGTATTCCATGCTAATCACAAATAGAAATGGAGAAATTGGGTCACCTTTCTTGACTCCTTTCTTTTCTTTAAATGAGCTTGTGTACCTGACATTGTAAGAAATACAAAGCTCTGATTTCATACAGCTATTCCTAATCCAAGATATCACCTGGTCAGGGAATTTTGGTAGTTTCAACCAGTTTATCCGGAAACACCAATTTATACTGTCGAAGGCCTTGCTTATGTCGACCTGGGAAACACAACTTGGCCTCATAGTATCCACACCATATCTATTTAAGAGTTCTTGAGCAAGAAGCATATTATGCTCGATGTATCTTCCCTTCACAAACGCGCTCTGATTGTCACTAATTAGGTCAGGGAGCACTTCACCTATTCTAGAGCTTAGTATTTTTGTGATGATCTTATATATTACTGAGCAACAAGCTCTGGGCCGAAAATCAGCAGGAACTTTTGGATTTTCAGTTTTTGGATCAGTGTTATGACAGCATTTCTGAAAACTCCCGGAATCTTATCCCCTTCAAAGAAACCCCGAACTAAACTCAATATATCATCTCCAATTATCCCTCATGTTTCTCTAAATAATATGCTTGTATATTCATCATTTCCTGGGATTTTAGCACTGTTGATCCCCTTCAATGCTTTCGATATCTCCTCATTATTGACTGCCTTGATTAAGCTATCCCGTTGTTCTACACTCAGGACATTACCATGTTGTACCACATCCTATTCAACTTTGTTCACAACACCCTCACAACCCAGATAAGATTTAAAATGGTTTATTAAGATATCCCCTAACTCGTTCTGATCTTTCACAGCATTACTATCCATTTCTAGTGCCACAATTGTATTGTTGTACTGCCTCTTTTTCAGTGAGTTGTAGAAGACTTTTAATGGCATGTGACCCTCCAAACCCATTGCATCTTAGCTTTTTGTTAGATAAAGATAAACTCTGCCTCCTTTAACTTTTCTTATGTTCCTGATCCTGCAACGCCATAGAATCAGGCCTCTCATTCAGCTCTTTCATTGCCTTCTCCCATAATTCTTGTGCCAAATATGCTTGTTTTCTAATGTCATCAAATTCTCTTTTGTTTAGAATTTTAAGGGCCTTCTCTAATCTTTTCAGGGCAGCAGCTACATCTCTCAGGTTTAAAACCCTTTCGATCTTCCAAATTTTCTTTACCATATCTTTGAACACTATTGATTTTGCCCACATATTAAAGAACCTGAAGGGCCTGGACTGTTTTTCCATTCTTTTGTTGAATCTAACCACCTGTGGTAGGTGATCAGAGACCAATTCATTCATGACTTCACACACAACATCTTGGAATTTTTCCAGCCATTCTTTATTTATCATTCCCCTATCAATTTTTCTCTAGATTCTTTCTCCATCAGTTATTCTAGTGCTCCAAGTATAATTTTCTCCAATTGTTCTCAATTGTACCAACTCAAGATCTTCCACTGTTACTTGGAAGTCTTCAGTTTCTTTTTCATCCACACTGTAACCCCCAAACCTGTCTCCAGATACTAATGGGAGTTAAAATTGCCCAATATCAACCAAGGCAGATCCCTTTGCCCAATAACTTTCAAGAATTCTCACATTGGTTTTCTTTTGTTCATTGTATTGAAACCATAGACTATGGTACAATAGAACCAGCTATTATCACACAACCTCCTGCATTTTAGGTCCATCCCCTGCTCATTGCAATATAAAAACTTTACATCATAGCTATCAGGCCTCCAGATAATCTATATTCTCCAACTTCATCAGTGCTATTTGTTAACCAATTCCAACCAAGCCCCATTATTCTCTATGTATCATCATCTTCTTTTTGTTTTTTTTTTTAAATTTTTGTTTACATCAAGCCAATTTGGTTTTTCAGGCAAAACCTTTTAACCTCATTATGCTTTGCTCTTTTACTTAAATCCCTTATGTTCCATGCAACAACACTATTCCTTTATCAGGAGGTTTACCTTCCTTTATTCCCCCATTCCCTCCTATGCTTAACTCCATTTTCTCCAGGCTCACAGAATTTTGGACTTCTTCTTCCATCCATACACCTTTTCCCCTATCATCAATTTTCCTTACTGCTTTCTCATCATTGATTAATTTCTTTTGCACTGGCACAAACACCTGAGTTTTTCCCAACACTTTCTTCTTTTCGAATTCCTCCTTTTTTCTACATTCATTTTCCTGATGTCTATACATTTTACAGCAATTGCAAAATATAGGTTTCCACTCAAACTCAATTTTCTGCTGAATAATTGCTTTGTTTTCATTCACATAGAGAACCTTAACCGGAACAGGATCCCCAATTTTAACCTCAATATGTAGTCTAGCATATACCAACCTCTCTTTTTCAGCAGCAACTTTATCTAAGAAAATCGTCCTTCCCATAGGACTCATAATTTTGATTATTGTTTTAGGCTTCCAATAGGCTAATGTTAAATCAGGAAGTTTTACACCAGACCGGAACAGTTTCAGGCTCACTCATGTCCCAATCCTTTTCCCAGAATTTAATTATTCCAGGCTTACCATAAAAAACGATCATCCCAGATTCAACTACTTCATCACACATAGCTCTAGAGAACATTTTTACCATAAAACAACCTTTCTACAATCGCCATACTTCCCATGTGATAAAAGAAACCTTCAAGTAATTTAAATGAAGGGTTATAGCCAAGTGTTTTGTAGACGGTGCAATTCTCCCAGAGTTTTACACCCTCTTCAACGTCCTCTTCGGTGATTTCTCAAAACTCCATTCCATCAATTTCGATTGTACTGTATTTCCTGACATCATTTTGAGACTCAAACCGAGAGGCCCATTTCTCCTCATATTCTTCATCCACATTTTCGCTCCACGAAAGCCTCTTTCCAGTTGCTTGCATCATCTCTGGGGTTTCGCATTTAGCCAACTGCTCCGCCTATAACTAAACTGCAACTTTCATGATTTCCTTCAGAGTTATATCTTCTGCAGTGTTTTTCCCCTTTTCTTCAATCAATCCCTCCTTTTCTTTTCCATGTTCAATTATTTTCTCATTCACCAGCTGAACCGTGAGTTTCTTCCTACCTCGTTTGTTTCCAGATCTACCCATGGAGGCAACGGATTGTCGATCAGAAAATGAAAGGAGCTAAGAAATTACACACAGTAGCAGTGGATCACCCATAGTAGCTTAAACTGAAAACTTCGAATCCGAAACCACTTTTACGAACAGACGGTGGCGCGAGTGGTATATTAGCGTCTCTTCTCGTGTCCAGTGTGGTGACCCCCAGCCTCCAACGAAACGACTACCGTATCTTTCTTCCAGGTGGAAATCGGGAAATTGTAACTCCCTGTAGTTCATTTTTTAACAAAACTAGAATATAATTTTTAATTTTTTTATGCAACTCCATTTCCTTTGGATTTTTAAAAGATTTTATACCTATAATTTTAATTACTATGAGTTTATTTTATATTTTTAAATGAAATAAATTAACCATATTTTCAAATGTAATGTATATGCAATGTAAAAATAATATATAGAGTAATTTATAAAAATGTAATGTTACTAATGTATAAAGAGTTTCTCTTTTT
>JAULKJ010304482.1:0-20204 GCA_032355405.1 Rubia balearica | reverse complement strand
GCAATTGGCTAAAACTATTCTTTTTTAATGCTCGGGTAATATGTAACAATTAAATTCATTATTCAATTCTTATACCATATTTTTGGATACCATAAATATGCATCGTCAATATATAAAATATATTTTTTAATATTATTATTATTTATGCATTCATATTTTATATTAATCACAATTAAATTATACTAATGTACAATCTCATATAAAAGATTGCACATTCTTATAATTTAAAATACACAAAACATCCAGAGAGATATGGTGCTAATGGTATCTCAAGATACCATATAATTTGTCATTCATTATAAAGGTTTGTGATGCAGGGCGAATGACGGTGAAAATTGAAGAAGCGATGGATCATCGTACAGGTTCGATACGATTTTAACCGTAACTTTTACGTTTGGAGTCAGAATCAGGAGGGCCCGGATGCGTTGGAACCGTCTTGATGAGTAGATCAAGTAGCTCGCTAAAACAAGGATATGGGGCCCGTTTCTCCATTTCAGGTCGTTTAAGGCCTCAAAACGGTAATTTACTATTTTTTAGTGTTTTCCAATATTCTTTTTATTTCTGAAATAATTTTGAATTTCCCTTTATATTATTTCCAAATTTATTTTCAGTATTTAAAGACCTCTTTTACTGTTCCGATATTTTTTTATCATTCATAATATTATTTTCGAGATTATTTTTCTCTCTGGTGGATTCCAAAACCAAAACCTAGGGTTTGTGCTTGCAGACCTTAATTGTTCTTCAAGATTCATGCTTGCGGATCTCTTTGATATTCTGACTCCGTCAATTAGATTCCAGAACCAAAACCTAGGTTTGTGATTGCAGACCTTAATTGTTCTTCAAGATTCATGCTTGCAGATTACTTTGATATTCTGAATGCATCACATTCTCATCTAAGGAAGTCCGTACGTTTGAGACTATCTGATCTGTGAATTCTACCTTAGCTCAAAAAAGCTTCAAATTTTCCGAACTTCCTCAACTTCTGTTTTTTATCATACAAATACAGCACCAAATGACCATGATGAGAGATGATGATGGGAATATTATCCACCCTAGCTCCAGGAAATTATTTGGCCCATTCAGAAATCATAAAGGATCTATCAATTATATCCATTATAATATTTGAATACTCTCTATTATTTGACCAGGTGTACCATAAGCCCTTGTTAGGAACTTCCTTTAACTGGTGTTTCTGCACAACCTTTGCAAGGCCTGAAGAGCTGCCATTCATTACAGGAAGGCCACCTCTCTTATCTTGTTGACTGATAAGCTGGTTAAAATCCCCTACTAACACCAATAGATAACTAAAAAAACAAGTAGATGATAAAAGTGACTCCCAAAAGAAGGATCTCCCCGTATTCAAGTAGGACCGTATTCAAAACCAGGGCACCATTGGAAACCTAAGTATCTGGTAACAAAACAGAAAATACAATTTGATGAACTATCTAAAAAAGAAATACTAATATCATCAAACCACATAATTAATAATCCTCCTGACCTTCCAACTGGTTCAGCCACATGCAGCTTTGATAGATACGTTCCACAAACTGTGTTCTTCTTCAGTTGATTGAGTAGCTACTAAACATACAATCTTTGGCTGCCACTGTCTCATCAATTTTTTTTATTTTTCTTTTTGTATGGGCATTATTGAAGGCCATACAATTCCACATTAAGACTCTCATGGTTGCTTGGGGAGCTAATTTGGATCAGCTCCTGAGAGCCTTAGAGTTGTTGCATTCTGCTGTCTTTTACACTTCTTCCCGGCTTTCACATTTGTTTTGTTGCCATCACCTTCATCTTCCTAATTGTTCATGTTTTTTAGTCCCCAAAAGCTGGACCTACATAGAAATAGAGCACTCTAACTTTTTTCCTTTGGGGGTGCACTGACCTAAATCTCAGACCCCCAATCTCTTCAGCTAAGTAAGTTATTCTTCTTGCTCTCTCTCTTTCCTGAAGCTTTCTTCTTCTGTAAGGAATTGGCTCCAATATGCTTCTCCTATTAACTTCCTTAGTTTTCCATCTGAACACCATCGGGGTTGAGTTCCAGTTCATCTATGTCATAGTTGTTTGTGTATTTTCCTACGTGTCTCCAGTTCTGGCCTCATTTTCCAGGCTCCACTTCCATTTTCCTTATTCATTTCCTTCCTATTGAAAGGTTTTCTTGATTTCTGTGGTTCAAACAGTTTCCTGTATTGAACCATAGTCATCCTCTTATTTATCTTCTTTATTGGAGAAAGTGATTATTGTTGTTTCCCCTTGTTCTTCCTCCTAATTTTTGGATTTACACTTTTTCTGCCCGATTCACTATCAACCTCATCCTCTGAACTTGATATAAGGATCACATGTACCCGTGTCATTGGTTGTTGACTCTCTTGTTGATCCAGTGCATTAACTTACTCCGCCTGTTCTTCTCTGACTGGGATCTCATGCTCCATTTGAACGTCTTCCTAACCTTTATCCTCATTGATGTCCTTATTGTTCACCATATTGAGCACTTATTGAGTGTGGTTATGCAAATATTCATTGGCATCTTGCATTTGCACTTCCAGCGTTGCATGCACTTCCAGATTTGCATGCAATTGAGCCTGCTCCTGTATGGATGCATTCAACCAATCTATAATATCCTGGTTCTGTAGCTCCCTTATCTCAACGTCTACAATTCGGTCATCATCTAGAGATGGATCAGTATGTTCATTTGGAAGGTGTCCATTTGGCAATCCACCATTTGACAGCACTGTCATCAGCAATAATAGTGGCTCTGGTGGTGTCTATTGACCACCTCTTCGAAAATACACATCATAATGGCGTTGTTGAAAATTTCCTCCAGTATTCGATACATCGTGACCGCCATTTGAGTTATCTTAAGAGCTTAGATACGCCTTCTGTGGAAGTCCATCACCTATCTCTATTGAGAAAAGAAACCCCTCCTGAACCTGCTTATTAGTGAGAATAATGTACCTCTCCCAGCGTGCATCCATATAGTCTTCAGGTATAGTTCTATTTCTCCTAGTTTGTCTTTGGTTGTAAGCCCTTAAGGAGGAAGAAAACTTCTTCTTGTTAACATCTTAAGCTATAATAGCACGACGTAGTCCATTGTGTGTTTGTATATGCTTATCCATAAAATTTTCTACTACTATGTCATATAGAATAAGACACTTTTGGCAAGGATGTCCAATGAAAACACATCTCCTGCATAATTTATACAAGCGTTCATATCTAACATGCACCCAAATTCTGGAACCATTCACAGGGTTTACATAAAACCTGGTAACAAAGGTTCACCTGGTTTAACCAAAATTGAGGCCCTGAGGTATTTGACGTTGAGCACCAGGGCTGGGTCTATGTCCTTCTCACTTACCTCTCCAGCCATGTGAGCAGCTTTGATTCCAGCTCTTGGTGTGAACCCTTCAGATAGCAATCTATTGATTTGGATGTTGATCTTCACTTTCTCCACCCAAATTCTGCTTAAAGAAATACTCGCTCCCCATCTCTTGAAGACAAGTAAACCCCCAGAATGAGAATAGGGAGATCTATGTAAAACAGCTAGTGTCTCCTCCCTGGTTTGGAATTTGACAACATAGAAATTTTGGAATCTATGGAGAACATAGGCATCAATGCTCCAATAATCCTCAAAATATTGATTCATCCTAGCAACACTAAACTCCCTATCATCAAGCCAGTAGCCCAGCGGGAATTTTTTTAATCTCCACTGCTTCTTCGATATCTTACTGCGTCAACTTCATCATGCCTCCTCTCCTACTAGTTCTGGCGATAGCAGTAAAATATGTTTCAAGACCTAAAGTCCCATTCCTCTCCTTACAATATTCAGAGCCTTGAGGAGTATACAAGGCATCTGCAAAATCTAACGATTTCACATCACTCATATTTAAATTATTTGTATTCCTCACTGCTTTCTAATAAGAAGTAAATGACTGCTGTAGCATTGAATGAACCTCTATTTATAGAGTGAAGCCACATTTAAGACAATGGAAATGTTTTCATAATATGCACCGTTTCAGCATGCTGATTAACCATTATTCTTCCTCTCATGATTACATTACACTGGACAAAAAAATAACTAGCCAATACTGCTTATTTGCCACCCAGTATGACGTATAGAGCTTAGCACCTAATTTAAGATCTAGAATTAGAACCTATTTAGCTCCCCCAATCCAGAATAATTACTTCTGCCAAAAACTTAACACCATGCGCCCTTTTCAAATTCCTAAAAATGCATCCCCAATCCAGACATTTGCTTAATTAAGTTACTAAAATTCATCATGGTATCTTCTAATTAGAAAATATAACTCACTTTACGTTAGATCCTTCTTCCTTCTATATACATGTGATGAAATAATGTACCTTTCTGACCATACCCCTAGAAAATCCTACCTTATGCAGTCTGAAAGCTTCTCCAAGCAACATAAAACCGTAATTTCTTAAATCTAAACTATATCAACAAACATGATTTATATGATTAAAACACCAAATTTAGCAGATCAGCGGGCTAAGGAATGCCCCAAGTTACGGAAGTTCTCTCGAGAATTATAGATAGAGAAAGTTTCAGTTTGAGATTCATATTACCCAACTTAATTGCAAGGCTTTAACAAGCACTTCTCATAATCTACTTCTAAGAATTTCTAGGTTTAAAAGAACTAAAGTTACATGTAAGAAATTTTACTATTTTTATTGCCAGACTTTTGATCTTTGAAATTGCCGCTTTCAGATCAGCTATCAACCTTTTTAAGATGACTGAATCTGTGTAGAGAATTAGGTGGCTTGAATTAAATCTTTCACTATATTTAATAACCCTCCAACATGTTTCAGTTTCTTATTGAAAATGAGAGGTAGCTAGAAAGAAGTCTGATCCGAAGGTTGGATTTTGTCGGTTGTTACTTGATAAGAGTTTCTACACACTTTCTCCAATTTATTTAGTTGTATGGAAAGATCTAAAGTATATCATTAGTTGTCCTTGTTGCAAGGACTGTGTTGTGTTTGTTTGGGCTTCCTCCTGCATTTCTTGATTTAAATTCATGTCCCCTGACCTGCGATGTATCTGTTTTCAATAAGGTGTTGATCTATGGCTTTCTCCTATCTTTGAATTGCGATTATTTCTTCACTTTGAAACACTTTCTTGTCACGGCTTTTCCATATTTCCCACAAGACAAAAACTGAGAGTTGTATTTCCTGTCCGGGGAGCATTCTTCATCCATTCTGAAAACCATATTGTGAGCTCTATATGTTGGCTTTGGTCAAAATTAAAGCGAAGTCCGATTGGTCTCCATTTTGCTGCCCCACATTTAAGTAAAAATATGTGTATTGTCTTCATTTTTATTTTTACACATAGCACATACACTGTGCGGGTTCAAATTCCTCATAATTTTGTTTACTTCTGTTGGTAGGGCTGCCTCGAGAGGAAAATTAGAATTTTCTGGGGCAATTTTAGGTTTCAGATTCTGCACCACATCTTTCCACACATTACATCTATTTGATTTGGTGTAGAGAATTGTGTAATTTTTTAGCCAACCTGATAGCCTTTCTGGATTGCCAATGTAGTTTTTCACAACCTCCACAACCAACTTATCCAACATATCATTCTTGTCGGCCACTTAATTCTTAGTCGTGGACTATTCGCATCCTCCCCATACCAAAAGATGTTATGTACGTTGGGTGAAAACTGTGTGAAAATAAGTCGCCTTTCAAATTATTAGAATATTTATGTATTGCAGTGTTGCGTCACTTCTTGCAGGGACAATATACATACAAAAACTTCTTTTGCGGCATTCGCAAATGCATATTCGATAAAGTTAGTTAAAAATGATTGATACTCCACACTAGGACTGTTCAAACCTTCAAATCTGACCTAACTCGGCCTTAACCATTCGGGTCGGGTCCGATCCGATCATGTTCCATTCAGAAAAATGTAGGTCAGTATAGTTTAGGTCGGGATGGGCTGGGTACAGTCCGATTCATTACCCAAATTGGCCCAATTTTTCCAAATGACGTTAAAGCCTCTGTAAAAACAAAACTAATTCGTTAAACTGACAAGGAATGTAATCTACTGCCCAAAAAAGTGAATAACAAACTCTTGGCCAATCAGAAGTCTACTAGAGGGTATAAAAGAGAGGACACTTGAATGAATTTAAAAATAAGTAACCAAGCAATAGAACCAACATTAACAACACATCAATAATTTTACTGAGGATTTGGGGGATGGTTATTTGTAGCAAAAACTCTCAAATCTCATTCCAGAAGTTTTTTTTGGTATTATCCTCATGAACAATTAGAATGTCTTTCTTTACTCCAATTGTCGTTGCTCCAGTCACCGTGAATGGAGTTTGTGAAATAATTTATTCTAGATAATGGAATTTACAGAGAACGAATAGGGTTGCTCGGGTCAATATGGAATTTATGTAAGCCATCCTGACCTGCCCAGTCTCGACCCAAATCTGCAAAATAATAAACTGGCTTGTCCCAACCCGCTTGACCCAAAATTTTGGATCAATTTGTGACGGGGCAATTGACGCGCCTTAGCCCGTGGATCAGCCTGAACAGCCCGACTTTGCAGTAGTTCAATCTTCATCAAAGCAGCGACTTCTATACATGGACAATACTACGATAGAACAATAATTACACAATTTTTAGGTTTTTCATAGCAATTAATTAAAACATAAACTCATTTTTATGCATGGTACAACAACAAAGATATATGACTAAATTGTTTTTTTGGTCCCCAACATAGCATCTTTTACCATAGTTTGGTCTCTGAGAGCAAAACCACATTTTTTAGTACCCCACAAATTCAAAGTAAAATTTTTGGTCCCCAAAATAGGATTCCAGGTGGTTTTCGGGGACCAAAAGATGGTATAAGATTCTATGTTAGAGACCAAAAAACAATGTAGTCTACCTGAAAACCACCCAGAATCTGATTTTGGGGACTAAAAATTTTACTTTGAATTTGTGGGGTACTAAAAATATGTGATTTTTCTCTCGTGGACCAAAAGATGGTAAAAGATATTATGTTGGGGATACAAAATAATTTAGTCAAGATATAATCATATTGATTCCTAACTTTAGCATGTCTCACATTCAACATCAATGTACATATATTGGGCCTAACATAAAGGAACCCATAGTACAACCCATATTCATATGAATGCAATCAAGAACCCTAGTTAAATAAATGATTGAACAAGGATAGGTAATCAACTACTTACTAATTTATTTGGAAAGGTAAGCACAATCTGCAATGCTAGCTCCCACCAACAATTTTCAAATGCATGTTGTGTGTCCCATAGACATTAATGGTAAATTTTGGTTATTTTGAAAAATAATTGTCAGACATCCCCAACTTAAGAAATAAATCATGGCAGAGCCGATGTCAGTCGCTAATTTAAAATTTCTATCGATCTTACAAACAATGCTAGCGACATCAACAACAACGTTGATGCTTCTCATTCTGGCCTAATACTTAAACGACCGGCGTCGCACACATGTCAGTCTTGCTTCTTTACTTCGGTTTCTAAAACCTTTCACCTCAGTTATCAATTAACCAAGATAAAAAGCATACCATTTACCCCTAATATTTTATAATAAGGGGATATAATACTTATTATTTCGATTTAAAAAATGAGTGAGGTAAAAGAACTTTTTACCTCGATTATTTGTCAAATAACAAATAATCGAAGTAAAGGGCTAGTTTTCTTCTAGTCTCAGTCTAACGTGACTAAAATTCAAAGTAACCCCTTCCAATAGACTTTTTGATAATGGAGGCTCATTTTGTCGAAATTATTCCTCGTCAGCATATTTTTCAAAAATATATCAATTTTAATGTACTTATTTATACTTAGTTACCCAAAATTTACATAATTTTAATTTTATTAAATAAATGCTCAAATTATAGATTAAGTTAAAAAAATATTTATTTTATACTTTAATTTAGTTATATTATATTTTATGTTATACTAACTATAAATATAATATTTATATTCTCCTACAATTCTATGAATAAATAATAGGTAATAGTTTTTAAATTTATTTAAAAAATAGCAATAATCTGAATTATCAATTATCATGGAATTATAAGTAAAAATTATATATTTATGTAGTTATAAAGTTCAAAACAAAATAAAAATAATGTCCAAACTATGTCGTTCAAATATAAGTTTTGAAAGGGAGTTGATGAATAATAAATATAATATTCTTGAAATATATAATAATAAAAATCGTGACACATCACATTGAACTTTAGTTTACGATGCCTGCATTAGAGACCAAAGTTTCATCGATCTTTGTTATCAATAATTTTTCTAGCTATGTCACTCAAAAATCCTATAGTAATATGCCACGTAACTCCTATAACTGCTAGACACTCTTTACATTAGAGATTCTCTTAAACAAACAAATACAAGATTGGACACGTTAAATACGTGTACTCTCTTTGTCCCTGACAATGGGATTGATTTCCTTTTGGCACAAGCATTTAGGTGTTGGGACCAGAAAGGAAAAAGTTGGGCTCATGTGGGGGTAAAAAGGGTAATTACAAAAGTACAATCATGCCTCTTCTTCAATCCTACCATGAGCCAGCAACCACCATCGTTATTGAACAATCAGCCACCATCAACGTAACTGCAACGACACAATTGTGCCGCCATTGTTGAGCACATGGCCATGATTTAACAATAATACACTTGAACTTCAACCCCAACATCTATGCACTGACCCTCGAATTAGGGTGAGAGAGTAGACGGATATGGCACCGCAGAGCTAGCGGGAGAGGATTGGCCACTATTGAGGTTGAAGGTGTGGCTTGAGGTAGTAGAGCAGTGAGAATGCCACTGCCGGTGAAGCCGGCAGTAGAGGAATTGAGGCAATCGGGAATAATGTAGCAGCGCCACCGCCCGGGAAGGGTTTTTTGGGAGAGTGAAACTGAGAGAGGAACGATAAGTGTAGGAGGAATAAATAGGCAAAGAAGGCTAATTTGGTAGTGGTGTGTAAAGGACGGAGAGGCTGATTTGGTGGGGGTGTGTTAGAAACGTTGGGCTGATTAATTAGATTGTGTGTGGGGAACGATGGTGGTGGTGGTGTGTGAGGAACGACGTGTGGAACCAAAAAGAAGAGTTGGGCAGGTGATTAATTATATTGGGAGTAGATTTAACAAAACATGGTTTGGTTAGTGGCTTATTAATAAAACAATTGGCCCAAATTAGAAATTTTACATTTTAAATTTAAATGTCTGGCATGTAATTATAACAGTATAGTAAGGTTATATTTTAAAGTACTTTATTTTTTGTCAAAAAGAGAAAGAATGAAAACAGGACTATTTGGTTGGGACGGACGAAAATAAAGAGTAGGAACATTTGACTATGATGAAGGGAGTACTAGCAATTTTCAAAATGCCTCAATAAAATGTAATGTAAAGTTAACATTTATAAGAGATTCTCTTAATTATTAAATTGCAATTAAGATATTCTTTGAAATTAATATTTTCTTTGTCCCTGCGTAAAACTCTTATTTTTCATTTTCGTATAGTCCAAACAAAAGTTCTTGTTTTGGCTGAAATTTAACTAGATAATTCAAATCTCCTACTTTTCCTACCACGTCAAAATACATAAATGCTCGTGCAAAAAGTTTATCCAAACCTTATGTTGAAGGAGGGAGTAAATGAGATAGAAAAGAGAAAAATGTAAGCTTTTCGTCCCAGCAAAAATGACAAAACTTACTTTTTCGTCTATCTCAACAAAAATGATATGGTTTGAAAATTATCGAAAATGGTAAAGAATATGTTAAATTCCAACAATGTCTTCTTTAATTTCAACAACTTTCAAACAGGGTCCACTGCTTTCCCAAAATATCCATACTTTTTCACACTAATTTCCTGACACATCAATTTGAATAAAGGGATGAGGCAAATGCAACCTCACCATTTTTGGAGGGACTAAGAGAGTACTAAGTTAATAAGAAGCCTCAATGAGCATTTCCAATGCAAGATTCAGGTAAATGTCACTTGACACATCATATTGATAGACTTTTGTTCCACAAAAATATCTTCAATGCAAGAGTTAAGTGTCAATGATGTGGTCAATGATGTGGCACACTTTTCATTAGATGAGATAAAGTGTTCGGATCCTCTGCGCCACTTTGCGTGCACCAATGGTGCGCCACTTTCCGTACTGTGCCACAAGTATACCAATGTTGTTTTATGTCATTTGCTATTTAAATTTTACCCTTTCCCTTTTCACGCAATTTGAGTTTATCTTTTATTTCTCCATTCTTGTGTTCATTCTTTCCTCAATGGAATTGCTAATAGAAAATTGGTATTTTAATGAAAGTATATAAACTTTTAAAATATATATATATAATAGATATAAAATTATGCTTTATAAATATTTTAATTTTATATTTTAATTTTATTAATTTTAGAAAGGGTCAGAAGGACTTTCACACGTTAATAATTTGTTACCCATCTTTATCTTAATATGTGAATTGACAAACCATCCATTCTCACATAAAAATATTGATAATATAAATAAATAATGTTGTTGAATGTTTTACAAGTGTACATCTTATATAAATTTTTTAAAATATATACCCACTCTACCCCTTAGACTTAAACAGTATAAAATATTAGGATCATAAAATTACATTCGATACATATGCTCTAACAAAAATCACATATCTTTTGCAAATTACCTTCTCTCTAAAATTCCCTAGCACGACTTCTTTTGAAAATCCTATCGCCACTCCTGCGTTAGGGGGCCGCTGGGGAACGCCACCTCCTCCAGTGGCCTCCTCACCCCAATCCCAACCCCAACAACCCTACCTCGTACCCAATCTTCACTGGAGTTTGAGTTTTCGCGGAAGAAGGATTCTCTCTATCCCAAGGACTTCATCAAACTTCACAGGACTTCACCGGCGTCCACAAGACTTCCTCGGACTCATTCACAGATGACGTAGGGTCGTGAACAGTGGATGCTACTTCCAAAAAATTTTGCAGATACGACTAGCTCACAGGGCCAACGTGGTTACAAACAGCGATTCACGACGGATGTCCCATCACACGGTAGGCTAGCGGTCATTTGGCTATAAGAAGTAGTTGTAGCGTCCTAGTAATAAATAGTGGTTCTGCCATCTAGGAAATGAGAGGCGACTTAGGGTTTGACGCAGTGGTAAGTGAGGATCCAGGTCCGCTACTGCCCAGGGTTTTCGAGTCAAGACTCGGGAGATCTGAGTCACTCGGGAGATCCGAGTCACTACTAGAAAAGAGTGGATCTAGTTCAGTTCAGGTCCGAGCTAGCTCAGTCTGGGTCAATTCATATTCGAATCGAGTCAACTCAGGTCTGAGTCGGATCACCTAGGTTAACTCAGCAAGGAGGAAGATAGACATTTTCATGGTTTCCCTAATTTATCAAAGAATTGTCTTCTTTGTTGCAGGATATCATCGCAATGGCGATAGGTATTTTGGGTTTTTTAATGGCAAGACGATGTCATTTCCACCAGTATATCTTTGATAGAAGTAGCAGAGTGCACAAAATTTAATTACAAGCTGCTTGCAAGAATTTTTCCAATGCCTATTGAGAGCATTTTCCAGCAATGTCACGGTCAAGAGGGGTACTTCATACTTTTATTTTTATTTTTCAATTTATCTCCTTTTTGGGGTGGGAGACTATTAATTTTGTTTTTTTTTACTTTTGTCTTTTGTCATTTAGTTTTCCTTTTTACTCATTTTTCTTGTTTTTTCAACTTCTAAAATGGTGTTTTTAAAAATAGATTTTTTTTAGATTTAGGCATCATGTAGGAAATATCTGTCACTGCATATTTTTCGAAAACCTTTTTTTAAAAAAAATTATAACAACTTCAGATCTATTATCCGAAGTGTCAAAGATGGGAAGGAGAATTTCAATTCAAAGTCGTTAAAACTACTGACTTCTGGGTATCCATTATTTCTGAGGATTTCAATCAAATTTGTAGACTTGATCCATTAGGATTTTCCTTTTGGAATAAAGTTAAAGATAATTATACGCATTATAAATGATTATTTTACAGTGACGGACAAATATTTTTTGCAGTTAAAATGATTAGTTCTAGTCTCCTAGTTTAGGGAAAAGCCATAACGGGTTAAATGGAGACCATCTGAATTTTTAGTTGGGGAGCTTCATTTGTTTAGTTTTGTTTGCCTTAATATTTTATCAGGATTTATTGATGGAAAACTTTGAGAGCGTTTCATTAGATGTATCACTGTGGCTGATCCTGTTTGGTAGTTCGGGTCGATATTATCAGACAACTACATAATGAGAACCACTGATCCTCGTTGTGTCCTACTCATTGCAACATAGTTCTTTGTTTAAAATGTAATATTTTGTAGTGCCTTTGTGTATCTCTCTCATCGACACTTAGGCTTTAGAATAGAACTGTAATATTTAGCTAGTGCCTCCTTGTTAATGGGTTTGTACCATTATATCATATGTTGTATTCGCACTTTTGTGCAATATTGAGCTTAATAGAACAGGGATGTGAACCTTTCAAACCTCGTACTAGTGAAAATTTATCCAAAAAATTAAAATATATTCCCCTCTCACATCTTTTCACATTTGCAAAAATTATTTGAAATCTAAAAGACCAAGAGATGTGATTTAAAAATCTCTTTTTCACCACTCTTGTTCTTTTAGATTTCAAATAATTTTTACTTTTATATTGTTCAAGTGTAGAGAATAGAGTGTATATATAATAGCAATTTTTTAATATAACATTTATACGAGCATAACATTCAACGATGTTATTTATTTATACTATCAATGTTTTTATGCGAGAATGGTATATTTGACTATTCAAATAGATAGAGATTTCGTAAAGTAAAAAAAATATATAAAATTATAAATATCCATGAAATATAGTTTTATATCTTTTATATGTAGTAAAAAATATTTTAAAATAATTTTTATGCTTTCATTAAAATAAAAAAAATTTCCAGCAATTCGATTGAGTAAGGAATGAACATTCAAATAGAATAGAGAAAGAAAAGATAAACACATATTTCATTGGTGAAAAAAATAAAAGGTGAAATTTAATACCAAAGTTCTAAGATGAGTAGGTATAGTTGTGGAACACCAATAGCATACGCAAGGTAGAGCTTATATTTCTGAAATGTGAATTCGGATATTCAAATAAGAAATAAAAATAATTAGATTGGATTGGATTAGATATTGTATATTTTCAATCAATGAAAAAAATGACAAATGGTAACTCCTCTCTCTTTTTTTTTCCTTTTTTTTACTTTGATAGGCCTACCATTCCACAAAAACAAATTTGTATGTGAAAGAAAATAGTAAATGGGGTTGAGGGTCCAACAAAAATGTGACAAGTGTCAAATGAGTTAACTGATAACGGGGCCGTCACTTCTTTACCTTCCTTTTTTCCATTTCTTTTCATACCTATTATTTTTTAATATTTTCCTCTTCACCCAAATCCTCAGAAATATCAACTCAATTAGCAGAAAATCAACGTCCCCTTTTCTTCCTCTATGTCAAGTTCATCGAATTCCTTCAACCAAACCCACCGAAATCCATCACCTGGTTCAATTTAATGAAATAAAACATATTGCATTAGATTAAAAATACAAAATTTGCATTTTAATGTTAACAAAGAAGTCTTTCATGGTATAAAAATTTAGACTGACGTGGGATGATTATTTTTTCAATCCATCCATAGGAAGAAGGGAAAGCTAAAAGTGAGGAGGTGTGATGAACTTTATCCATCAAAAAGAGAAGAAGTCACTACATAGAAGTTAAATTACTTCAATATTTTGATCCTATATCTAAAGACTAAAATATATACATTTGGCTGATGAGACGGGATTATGATATTTTCTTAGTACAATTAACACTCTTTTTATCTTGTTTTATCGGTGGTTAGTTAGATTGTTAGGTGTTTTACATAATAGGGAGGTTAGAATCACCTTGTGTGGTTATTACTCTAATTTCCCTATTCTGTAAGCATTAACTGTCTAACATGTTTTCCTCTATGATTTGATCAATTTCTATGTAGTTTGTGAGCTTATTTTTATACCTTATCGGAGAAGGGCATTTGTAAGAATGATAGTAGATACAAGGTCAATCGAGAGTATAGCATAAGATTGAAGGCCACTTTGCAATGTGGTAGAAGAATGCTTTGATCGGAAGAAAGGAAGAGAAGAAAAAACCAAGCTTTGAAGTAAAGTTTGGAGGTATTCATATGGCATGGACAGTGCTGCTCAGGAAGTGCATCAAAGCTTGAGGCCAGTCCTTGAAAACAGATAGTAAAATCTCACGATTTTTGTACTCAAAATTTATGGAGATAGCCCCAAAAAACTAACTGTGTGAAATCACACCGTCTGTGGCCCGTGCGCTCAGAAGGCTTGAAGCATGGTCTCTAAACATAGACTATGTGAAATCATGCGGCCCTTACCATACACTTTTTGGCATAGTGCGTACCCATCTGTTGACTGGGGTTTGATTGGCAGTACTTTTTCTTCTCTCTCCTCCTACTTATGAAAACAGTCATTTATTTTTTGGACAAGGAGGCAGATTTTTAAATTACACATTGTACTTTTATTTTCTCTCTTCATTTATTTCACCATGTTTATGTATTTTAATCCATATTTTGTTATGAGTTTTCAGAAATTAGAGTAGATTAATACTTGGGAGTAATTACTAAACATGTTTAATTCGTGATTTGTGAGATCTTAGATTCATCTTATTTTTGCATTTATTATCATTGATTTATTGCTTATGATTGTGCATAATTAAGAATAAGATATACAACAAATTAAGATTATTTCATGATTTAGTGCTAGGCTCGGGAATGAACCAGGAATGTTTTGTCTTTTTGTCAGTTTGGTCCAAGGCAGGGGCAGATCTAAATTTTTTTTAATGGGATAACCACTGATATATAAAAATATATATACTTAATATTAATGGTAAAAAAAATTTACATGGGGTAACCTAATACTAATTCCCCCCCTTTTTTTTTTGCCATGGGGTAACCTGGGTTACCCCAGGCTCTATACTAGATCCGCCACTGGTCCAAGGTCAAATATTAAGATCGTGTTTAAAAGTGACACCTAATGTATGATTGTTGGATCCTTGGATAGATTAGGATTGAATCCGTTATCAGAGGTTGTAGTATTAGGGAGGATAATGAACAATAGATCTTAAGAGAATTTTTTCGGGTGGTTTTGTCATAAAATCCTCAAGTCCTATTGTTACTAGTGAATACCATTTCTCCATATTAATTTATTAATTACAATAAAAATTGATTGTCTGTTGGGGTCTTATATGTTATACTTATTCCTAATTTGGAACTACTTGGACATGCATTATTGGTTAATTTGGAACTACTTGGACATGCATTATTGGTTGCTATTTTTAGTTCTAATTCTAAATATTTTTCTTTTAATATAATTAATTCTTGCTTAATCTAGTTTACTTCTATTTTTAACTTATTAATTTCTGATTTTAAATCACTTGTTTTTACTACTTCTTTCTTTTTGTCTACCTCTGAATATTTGTAATTACCTTACTTAAACTAAATGGTTCTTGAATCTTTGATAACTTATTATCTTCTATTACTAAAATTTTAATTTTATTAATATACTCTTCCTTATTTTCTAAATTTTCTATCATATCTAATAGAATTTCTTTTCTCTGACTTGGATTTCTTAACATATTAATTTTTGAAATCTTACATTGACATATACTATTATTATCTGAATCTGAAGAAGTTGAATTATAATCTAATTGTTCACCTTCTAAACTATCTATTAATAGTGATAATAATTTATTCTTTAATTCTACTTCTCCTGAAAATAATGCATTTATCTTTTTCTCCACCCTATAATTTGGTGCTATGTGTCCAAATCTTTTACATTAAAAACATTGAACATTCTTTTTATCTTTACTTATAAGATTTATTCTTACTATTTCTTTTATAAAATTTACTATTATAATATTTGTCTTTTGAAAACTTTTACTTCTTTTAAATATTTTCCTATGTTCTGATGAAGGTGGTTTAATACCAGCAATTCCAAATTGTTGAAAAAATGAACCCATTTCTTTTCTTTCAGAACCATACTTATGTTGAATTTTTAAATCTTGACAAAAAGTTAATGCCTCTTTTTTAAAAATATAAATGCAAGTATTTGCCCAAACGTCTAGCTACTATAATCGATTTTCTCAGTTCCTAACTCTTTATGTAAATTAGTTATTATCCTTTGTGAAAATAAATTTGGTAGTCTTGTAATAAATTTTTCTTTCCGGAAAGCTGCGTTGGAGTCAGTTCTTCTCAATTGTTGAGTTAAAAATATATCTTTATACCATTTGAAATCTGTTAACGTTGGACACCTTAAGTTAGTTAAACATATTTTTGAACTAGTTAATTCTTCATTAGGGTTTCCTATAAAATACATTGATATAACATATATTAAATAAGTTGAACCATCGTGAACCATAGTCCATACTGTATCATCTCCTTCTCCTATTGCTTCTTCTGTTTCATGATTCATAATCGACTGTTTTTCTTCTAATGTGAGACTATTGCCCCGCCACCCTTTTAACTGTCCTGTAAATCCTGTTACTAATAATCCTACTATTTGTGGTTCTATGACATGAATCTTAGTTGTATATTCCATTCTAGCCATACCCATCTCTTGTAAAATATTTAATATTTGATATTCTGATTTTCCATCTATATTCCATTGGTATATTGATTGGCCATCGTAACTATTTAAAAATTGACTTTTTTCTTCATATTGAATATCTGGTGGAGTAGGTCTAGGATAATAATTCTTTGTCTTATCATTTCTCCAACTTCTTCTATATCTTGGCTCTCTTAATTTATTAATCTCTAACTTTTGTTGTTCTAAGTTTTCCTGATTGTCATTAAATTGTTCTTCAATTTTCTCTATTTGATTTTCTATTTCTTCATTTGAGTCCGTAAAATCACTATCTAAAATATCATAATTAATAGTTTGAAATATTACTCCTAATTTTTTTGATGTACTAGACTCATCTTTTTATTCCATGAAATTGAATTTTCCATTTTTTTTTTCAAAAAACGGCGCAACTTGAAAATGTGGCTTAGTAGTTTCATTTGGAAATCTTGTTTCTTTATTTTCTAACTTAACCGATATTAGGTCTATCTGATTAGCTATTGTATGTAATATCTGATTTGAACAATTATTTTGTTGATAAAATTTCTTAATATCCTCCGTATTAACTACTTCTATCTTTTGTTTTGCTATTTTGAATGGTGATGCTATTTTTGTTTCATTATTAACATTAATTTGCAAATTCGTGGTGGATGAATTGATCCTATAGTTGTACCATTTTCTAAGCTTCATTTCTTAAATAAGTTTGTTTGTACATTAATGACGGGAATATTACTTAATTCATTTTCTTTATTTATTACTTGATTTTTCTTTAAGTAATATTGTAACCAAACAAAAAACTTTGTTTTTCTTATTCTTGACCTATTAAGTTCTTCATAGAATCTAGTTCTTATTTCTTTCCTTAATTCCATATCAAATTCTTCAAACCATAATCTAAATTTATCATTGTATGGACTATAATAGTCTCTATTTAGATATTCTTTATCTATACTAAATTCTTCATCACTTGTCATCATATGTAATTCTGAAAACTTCATTTCACTTTGAGTATGGGATTCATATTGAGAATTTACATCTGGAATTATTTCAGGTAAAGAACTAGAATATTTAACTTTGGAATCTTGGAAGTTTGAAGGGATATCTGATGTTGACCGTCTTCATGATTGTCCTACATAGTATCTAGGCTCTTCTAATCTATTATATGGGATTCTATTTGACATAGTTCCATGGAATTTTATTAATACCTTTCCATCATCTTGTTCTTCGCCTGATGTTGATTCTGTAATTCTCCAATTTCTTTGCCTAATTAATGGTCTTTCTGCTATTACCTCTTCTGGAATAGTTATTTCATCTCATTTTAATAATTTTGAAGTTTCTACTCTAGTATTGTCTGAATCTGTTATTATAAATATTGATTCGTCTCTATGTGAAGGATCCAACTTTAATGCTGTTGGAATTATTGACTTATAAATTTTAAAATAAACCCTATAAACTAGTACAAAATTTTCAGTATTATCTACAGTCTTATTTTGCTGTAATTGAAT
Source organism: Rubia balearica (assembly GCA_032355405.1). Lineage (NCBI taxonomy): Eukaryota > Viridiplantae > Streptophyta > Magnoliopsida > Gentianales > Rubiaceae > Rubia > Rubia balearica. The sequence continues at coordinate 2,018 of JAULKJ010304482.1, read as the reverse complement.
ATCCAATTTTAATGAATCCATAATATTTGAGTCTGTTAAGCTTGCTGAAAAATTAGGTATACAATTAAATCTAATTGTTCCATTACAATTATTATTTTGAACCATTGATAATAACGAATCTTTGTAATCAATTAGTCTATCATCTCTTAATGCCATAAATATATGAGTATCTATGCCTAATCTTACTAATGGATGTAAAGCTACTTGAATTAATCCATATGAAGGAATTTATAGTTTTGCATTATATAATGACTAATTGCCTTTTCTGAAAGTAATCTTATTGAATGAAATTCCTGATTCACTGGTAATATTTCTTCATGTATTTAAATTGCATATGATTTACTAAATTCAAATAATCCTTGTTGATATACTGTTCTAATATCTTGACATGATAAAATCTGTTGTAATTCATGACTTTGTAATACAGTAGATGTTGATAATGATGCTGATGTTGATGCATGCCTAAGGTTTGATTTCACTGAATAAGAATCTTTTAACCCTTTCTGCCATATTAACCTATCTTAGACTGAAGCACTTCTAGTATGAATTAGGATGGGGACACCTACCGGGACCACGCCACCTTGTTGGAACCACCATTACACATAGGCTGACCAAAGGTCTTACTTGGCTATTTCTGACGCTGACCAACGCTAGATGCATACAACCTATTACAGACTCTAAGTGATGCAATCCTAAATAAGTTATTATTTTTGAAAAGGTTTTCTGATTCATACTCAAATGAATTAAAAGCTTTTGGTAATGCATAATCTTGGCTCTGATACCATTTGATCCTGATACCATATTGATTGCAAACTTATGCAAATTTGAAACAATACAAAATATAAAGCAACTAAATATTAATTCAAAATGTGAAACAATTGTAAGACAATAACTAAATAATTATCTGGAAAAATACCTTAATAAAATCTTGAGCACAGATTGTAAGTTTTTAAACATGGGATAAAGATGCAAATGAACTATGGGAGGTTCAAGTTTGCTCTTAGATTGAGGTGGTTGTAGTGGGAGAATGGGTTGTATTCAGCGTGCCTCTAATGAGGAATAAACTGCCTATTTATAGAATTCTTATTAGTCTATTACAAGTTACATTGGATGAAATTTGAAGTCCGGAGTGGAGTATGGGTCCCTCCACTACTGCTTGTCTTGAATAATTGCTGCTCTGGATGGAATTTGAGTGGGTCACTCCACTTCTTCTTGTCTTGAATAATTGCTGCTCTGAGTGGAATTCGAGTGGGGTTTGGGTCCCCCCACTTTTGACTTTTTCGACTTCTTTGGAATTTGGTGGAGTTTGGGTCCCTCCTCTTTTAGTTGTTATCTTTATTCTGGATGGAGTTTGAGTCCCTCCATTATTGAATGTCCTTGAAATACGTCATTGCTTACATTTCTTCACATATCACATGGATATTGGCCCAACGGGGCTCCAAATGGATCTTCTGAGTTGCTCTGTCTTGAGTTTGTCTTTGCCTATGAATTTATGGTACATTTCCATTACTTTTTGGAATTCGAGGTCTTCTATTGTTTCTTGAAACTTCTTCATATGTTCTTCTTGTTTGACTACATCCGGGGGTTTTGAATAAGAAATGGGTTGAATTGATCTTTGCTGCATAGCTCGATGTATCGGACTTTGAATTTGTTTAATATTATCTTCTGTGCTGAATGGAATCCTTAATTTTTCGCATGTCTGGAGGTAATGGGTAACCGCCTTTGGAGAACAAAACTCTGTTTTGTAATTATTCCACCATTTGACTTTGAATTGCCTAACTAAAGAGCATGGTTTTTTCGGATGAATAGGTTGAATTGGGAAAGTCCATGCAAATATCCATGGAATACTAAACATACTATGGAATAAGAAGGGTTTTATGAATTCTTCAGCTTTACGAGTCCTTGTAATCAATTAGTCTATCATCTCTTAATGCCATAAATATAGGAGTATCTATGCCTAATCTTACTAATGGATGTACAACTACTTGAATTAATCCATAATGAATGAATTTATAGTT
>JAULKJ010304472.1:0-11356 GCA_032355405.1 Rubia balearica | reverse complement strand
CCCCCAAGATACCCAAGGACCTTCCCCCAAGTACCACTCCACCAAAATGATAGAATCATGGAATGTAATTGTTGGAGGATCGAATCTGGAATGAGGAGGCAACTCATTGTATAAGTCGGGATCGCCTGAATTGCCAACTTAATAAAAACTTCTTTACCAACCTTAGATAAGTTGTTCTCAGTCTACTAACCTGTAATCCTTTGCCGAACACGGCTCTGAAAGACTTCCATTTTGCTTCTTTCAATTTCAGAATGTATCCCCAAATACTTACCGTGAGAGGTAACCTCTAGAATTTTAAGAATATCGCAAATCCGCAATCTTAACTCCATAGCTGTATTAGGGCTGAATAGCATCCTTGATTTATCACAATTAACCCTCAAACAAAGAGATAGCCCATTGTAAGTGTGATGCTTCATCAACCGTTGCTTCACCAAAAAGTAAGGTATCATCAGCGAAAAGTAAAAGAGAAATATTAGGACCATATTTGGATGCACTCAAGCCCTTGATTTTCCCAACCCACAGCATATCTGTAAGAATATTAGAAAATATTTCTGAACAGATAATGAAAGGATAGAGTGATAATGGGTCGCCTTGACGTAATCCTCTTCGGGGCTATAGATGACCCAATTTTCCAACATTTAAAATGAAAGAGAATGAGACTGTAGAGATGCAACGATCAATAAGTGCAACAAATGAAGATGGTAAACCTATATGAGAAAGAGCCTTCAAGACAAAACTCTATTCAACACGATCAAATGGCTTACTCATGTCCAACTTTATGCTCATATGTCCCTTTAAACCATGTTTTCTCCCTTTCATGGAATGATGAAATTCACGGGCAATCAAAACATTATCAGCAATCAAGAACCCGACACAAAAGCAGATTGAGAATCTGAAATAGTTTTTGGAATAGTCAATCATAATCTGTTAGCAACAACTTTGGATATAATTCTATAAGAAACATTGCAAAGGCTAATTGGTCAAAATTGTGTGACCAATTCAGGTTGTGTAACTGTCGGAAGAAGGACAATATACGTATAGTTCATAGAATGTTCAGAAATACCAGAGTTAGGAAAGTTGAGAACGAATGTTGTAAAATCATGCCGGATGATTTTCCAGAATTTCTGATAAACATCAAACTCATACCATGAAGACCGGGTGACTTAAATGGATGCATTTGTTTTACCGCTCGAGCAAATTCATCTTCAGTATAAGTCTGAATGAGAGAATTTGTATGCTCTAAAGAAAGGCGAGGTTGTAGTTGACCCAGAATGATTAACTATAAATCAAATGGAGGATTAGGAGAAGGAAAAAGACCACCAAAATAATCCGTAATAATTTTTTGCATGTCACCTATATCTGTCTTCAAATTATTTGTATGATCTCGGAGGCCGTGGATATGATTTATATGCTACCTGTGAGAAGCATAACGATGGAAAACACTTGTATTTTTGTCACCCTCCTTATACCAATGTTGCTTTGCACGGTGTCACCATTTGATGCTTTCGACTTCCTGGAGAAAACCATACTCCTTTAGCAAGGTAAAAATCTGGTCCTGTATTTCTTTGGTAATAATACCATGTTGCAGATTTGATGAAGTCTGCTTTATTCCCTCAAGCCTCTTGGGAATATTAGGGAATGATGACTTAATCCAGTGCAGCAACCCTACTGAACATTCATGTAATTTTTCTGTAAAAAAACTCAATCGAATTCATCCAACATTCTTCAACCATTTTTCTGCAATCTGAAGACTTGATCCAGTGTGCTTCAAAATGAAACTGTGGGCGATGTTTGAATTGAGTGACAGTGGAATATCTTGGTTTAAGATGAACTAAAAAGCTCACGTGGTCAGAGAAAACCAGAGGGATTGAAGATACCAAAGAACAAGGGAAACAATCCAACAACATCTGATTACATATAGCTCTGTCCAATCGTCCACGCTGAGTATGAGGATCTCATAACAATATGTGCCGTGTAAAAAAGTATGTCCCGAGCAACCCGTATCAATAAGGCCACAATGATCAAGAGCTTCTCTAAAACTGGAGATTCCGCACGTAAGTTACTACCTTGAAACTCCTCTTGAGATAAAAGTTCATTAAAATCACCCAAACATAACCACAATATAGTAGCATTAGAAGCTAAAGATTTAAATTGTTCCCAACCCAATCGATGGCGGGATACCCGTGGTTCACCATAAAAGTCAGTAACTCGAATAACTTTACCATATAAATAAGCATGCACATCAATATACTGAGAAGAATAAGATTTAAATCAACATAAATATGTTTGTTCCATAACAAAGCCAAGCCACCTGATTGGTCTTTAAAAGCTATAGAAGACTTTGGCTTTGTTTGGTAGAGTTGTGCTTATAAGCAAGGCTGACTTATTTTGAAAGTAGGGGGAGACCAACTTATGTTTTTCCCCTAAAAATAGCTTATGCTTTTAAAAATTTTTTTTACACTTTACCAAACACCAAAAAATGTTTTGTTTATAAGCACAACAGCTAAAAAGCTCTGCCAAACAGAGGTTTTGTCTCACATAAGAAAGGAAGAAGGGGTTTCTTTACACGCACTAAAGTACGTAATTCCTGAACTGCCCGAGCCCGACCAAGCCCGCGACGGTTCCAACTAATGAAATTCATAATGATGGGCACGACTGGGATGGAACACCAGTCACTGCCTTGGACACATCAGTATCATAATTTTCAGCAAGGCCAGAGATCTCCCTCCCCCGAGAGTTTGAAAAGCCTATTTTACTGGGACAGTAGATGGAGAGATTGAAGCCTCCAAAGTCATCTTAAGATTAGATGCTGGGGCAGGAAGACCATCAGAATGTGAGATAGATAAATCCCCATCGAAGTGATCCACCGAAGCATCTGTAGCTAATGGTTTCTCAGTAGAACCCGTTTCAGGTCGATTACTAGATGGTGAAAAGGGCGAAGTACCCACCCTAGCAAAAAGGCGACGGCTATAGTGCTCACAAGTTCTGAATTCCATGGGCGCTGCAAATCGAAAAACACAATCTTTGGCGATATGGCCAATCCGTCCACAGACAGAACAAAATTCAGGAAGCTTTTCATAACGAAGTTGCACTGGAACTGAGCCTGTAACATTAGCTATCACCATAACCCTTTTCCATGGTTTAGAGATATCAATAGCACATCGAATGCGAATAATTTGACCTTTAAGATTGCCATTAGAATCCTTCTCAACATCCAGAAGCTGACCAATATGATTAACAATTCTGACCGGATTCATAAGTGTGGTTGGAACATCCAGAGCATGAATCCAGAATGGAACTAATCAAAAGAAAGGCTCGCGAATCACAACAATATATTTATCAAATAGCCAAGGTTGGGTATCCAAGACTCTTGCCTTGTCACCCGTAGAATCAAACTGAAACAAGAAAACGTTTTCACCAAGGGACATACTAGTCACAGAACAATGCCACAATTGTCGGAAAAGCTTCATAACTGCCTCGAGAGGGGGTTGTCGAGGGGCTAGTATCTTCCTAACGATCAAAGTAGAAAAATCCGTAGCATTATCATGCAAGCCATTCATGGAAAGTGGATTCAATTCACCCACAGTTAGGGTTAGGTTACCCCATAGTTTTTCAAGATCTGAAATCGAAGTCATACGAAATGAAGTAGTGAATCACAGAGTGTTTTTGAAACGTAAAACGGAAGAAAACCCTTTCCCACCGATCAAAGATGTTGGGAATCAGACGTGCAAAGTAAGAAAACCACCGTTGCCATAGCAGGGAGATGAAACGTCGCAAGAGCAAAAAATATTAGTTAATATGATAGTTTAGAATCGTGGAAAAACATATGGGTCTTTTTCTTTTTGTATAACTATAAGAGTGATATAAATCATCTTCACAAATCAACTTCTTGGCCAAGTGTCACCCCACACTTAGCCAAATTAGCTTTCACCAATATTTGATAAGTGGCACTCTCAAATCTTAACACATGAGCTAGTTACATCAGCTTACCATAATTATTTAATATTTATTTTTAAATAGGGCAAACGACTTGGGAGGCCCCTGAACTCACTTCATCGTCCCCTCTTATCTTCTTTTTTGAATACTTTTAGCCCCTCAACTGACAAAACTGTTAAATTGTGGCTCTTTCGTCCAGTCAAAGCGTCAAGCAATAATCAAACGTCAATTTTAAGGGTAAAATAGTAATTTGTCATTTTTCTTTTTATTTTCCCTTTGCTTTCCTTTTTCTTTCTCCTTTTCAACTTTTCTCCTTTTCTTTTCTTCTCATTTTCTCCTTTTCGAGCAGCACCGCCTGCTCCATTTTTCCTCCCCTGAGGGTTTCAATGCCGCCTGCTTCTTTTCTCTCGCCGGTGAGCGCTCCGCAACCCTCTCCCTCCCATCAAATTCCTCCTCCCCACCTCTGAAACACTCAGCATCACCATCGAGAGGCAGATTTTATTGTTCATCGGACTCTAAAACCCTCTTCGTCTCTGGAACCCTCGGCGTCACCATTAGCATCACCTCAACATCATCATCTGAAACCCCCATCTCCATCGTTCACCTGAATGACTTGGGAGGCCCCGATTTCACTGTCAGGATTGGTTTCTGGTAGGGGAAGCGAGTGAAGATGGCGGCGCGGGTTCCTGTGGCGGTGGGGAGGAGAATAGATGGTGGCAGAGAGGAGAATAGATGGTGGTGATGGACTGGATGACAGAGAATAGCTGGTGGTGGATAGCTGGCGGAGGATAGATGGTGGTGGCGAGCTGTCGTGGTGAGGTGGAGAATAGATGGTGGTAGTGAGGCTACAACGGCGAAGGACGGCTGAGGTGAGGAGCAAGACGGTGACAGGAAAATGGAATAAGAAAAATAGGAAAGAAATTAAGGAAATAAGGAAAATATACAAGGAAGTAAGGAAACAAGGAAAATAGAAAAGAAATTAAGGAAATAGGGAAAATATACAAGGAAATAAGGAAAATAGCAAAGGAAAAATAAAAACAGGAAAAAAGGAAAAAAGAAAATGAGAAAGGGAAAAGGAAAATGAGAAAAGGAAAATATGAAATTACTCATTTGCCCTTAAAATTAACATTTTTGACCAAAGTAAATGCTTTGACCAAACGGAAGGGCCACGATGCAACAGTTTGGTCAGTTGAGGGGCTAAAAGTATTCAAATAAAATATAAGGGGCTAAAAGGGGACGATGGAGGGAGTTCATGGGCCTCCCAAGTTGTTCGCCCCTTTTGAATATTGTTCATTCTCTATAAATGAAGATTCTATTTACCTAAACAAATCAGAACTCAACTTATTCTTGGTAATATACTCATTGCATATTCCTATAATTTTATTAATTTTCATTAAATTATTAAGGAAATACCCACTAATATACTTAAATATTCACATAAACTTTAAATTACAATTCAACACCAAGAATACTTTTGCTCTTTGTTTTATAGGACACACAATTTTATAACTTTAATTAAATAACTATTGATTCATCATCAACATATATTTCATATTCTTATCATTATATATATTTTATAACATAAAATATTTCTATACAATATTTATCACTATCCAATGTAAAATACATATAGATTATTTTTATTTAAATATAAATAATAGATTATTATATATCAACCAACATTACGTCAATTTCATTTTAAATTAAATAAATGATAATAAATTTATTTTATATACTGTATCATGTAGATTTTTTGTGTAAATATAACAAAATAATTATTAATTATTAAAATTATAAATTATACTATACTAGATTTTTGTTCATAAATTTGTACATCAACACGAATACTCCCTCCGTTCCATTAGTAATGATCTATCAATTTTTTCACGGTGTTCAATGATCATGTTTGACCATTAATAACTCTAACTACGTATACCAATTTGTATAAAAAATTGATATTTAGAAAATAAATGTTAAGATGAATTCAACAACATCTCACATGATATATTTATTATGTATATATTAATTTATATTTATGGTTAAAATTTATCAAATTTAACTTTAAAAAAATAGATAGGTCATTACTGGTGATACAGAGGGAGTATTATCTAGTTTGATACTATTTAACATAAAAGAAAGACTCATATGATACCGTCTCACCATAAGTTATGGTGAGACAAAGTAACAAGTAAACTTTTAAAAATTACATAATGTATCTCATGTCATTTCTCATATTTAAATAATTATATTTAGACGCTCCATCTCAGCATAAGAATGAGTGAGACCGTCTCACTCAAGTGTTTGTATTAACTTAAATCGATCCATTAAACAGATTTGTCAATATGACCTTTCTGATGGCCAGTTCAAATACCAACTACCACCAGTAATCATTTTTCTCCGATGATTTACACGGCTCATTAAAGGAAGACCTACTAGAACAAAAATACATATGTATATCTACAAATCATGAAAGATTTTTTTTAAAATGTTTTTCTAACCTTACCATTATATTGAAAGTGTTAATATAATCTTGTAAAATTCAAAGTGCTAAACTAACCTTAAATTTATGATGAATTGTGCCGGTATAACCTTCCGGCCATATTCCGAAGTTGACTCACATTTTGGACAGTTGATCTGGCGTGAAAAAACAATTTTACGTTCGAACATTTCAGCTTAATTTTCTCTCATTTTACTCCTCCTAATTGCTGCTAGCAACCACCTCCCACTGCCACCTGCCACCGCCACCACCAACCACACCTCGCCACCAGCCACCACCCCCACTAGCCACCGCCTCCCCCACCCTCCACAGCCTCTCGCAACCACCCCACTACGCCAAGCAACAGTACCCCACCACCTCTGCAAACGACGATGATGACGATTTCGCGAGGAAAAAAGGTGGGTTCGTAGGTAAAAGGGGCTCTGAGCGGTGGCGGTAGGGCTGGTGGGTTTGTGGGTGGTTGTTGAGGCCGTCGCTTGCACAACGTCAAAAGGGAACGAGAAATTGTCGAGGTCGTCGCGAGACGCGGAGAGTCCGCACCTCTTGACTCGGGTTCGAAGCCCGCCACTACCCCAACACCTCCTGACCCGTAGCCCACAACTCTTCATCTTCGTCACCGAGCTCCCCTCTTCATCTTTGTCGAGGATCCGATTCTCTGCCGTCAACTGAACATGAAACGACACAATAATATAGGCAGCAAAATTTGATCAAAATCAAGAAGAAGAAATAACGTGGTAACATTGGAATATGAGATAGAAAATAACGAAGAAGAAGAAGAAATCTGAGGTTTTTCCGCCGCCGTCAACTTAGGTTTTTCGCCGCCGTTGTCATTAACAGAGAGTTGTCTTTTTATATTCTGTTTTTAAATTTTATTTTTTGAAATCCATTGGTAAAATCGTCATTTACTACAAAATCAGCCAATTCCGGCATTGACAATTAGAGTCAACGCATCTCAGTGTTATATTGGCACATACCTCATATAGTTAGTGTTATTTTATACTTTCTGATTTTGCAGAGTTATATTAGCATTTTAACCTAAAATTAGCATTATTTTGACACTTACTAAAAAAAGAAAAAGAAAAACGGATATGTAAACCGTCACTCTGATGATGTACTGCGTAAATGCTCCATCTCTAATCTGATTATCCTCTCAATTTATCCAATCCAATATATAAAAACTTGAATGAATGATAATTGATGGGGGTGATGGATGCTATAAAATTTTCATGCACTCGTTCCATAGCTACTCCTACTATTTTTTTATCTGTGATACCATAGGTACAAATGCTTGAATTTAGGTGAAAAAAATAAGCGGATGAATTTGAATGTATAAAGTATAAAATAGAATGAAAGGATGAAATTGCCAAAAATGAAAAGCGTGTCATTAAAAAAAATCCCAACAATGCAAGTATGCCCAAATAGATAAACAGAGGAAGTATTTCTTGTCTGTCCTCATCTTCGTATTGTTACTGTTGAAAATTAAACATACTATTATATTTTCATGAATATTAAAAATTATATAATTTAACTGTCAATTTTTATAATTGGGTATAGTTGCAGTATGTAAAAAAAATAACAGTTAAACTATAAGTATTACCAGAAATTTAGCAAGATTCTACTTATATGATAATATTTTATTTATTTATGGTCAAATATATTAAATTTAACTTTTTAAGAAAAAGCAATATTGCAGTTTGATTTGGGAATTTACAAGTATTGAATATCCAATGTTGTTAGCATCCCGATTCTTGTTTGCTGTGAATTGTGATGTCAATCTATTGGGAATGAATGCGTTGGGTAAAACCAAAGCAAATCAACCCAGAAATTAAAAGGTTCCCTTTCCCTTGTTTCCAGTCAACACAGCGGCTAATCTATGCCAATTGCCAACTTAACCGTTCACACGCAAGCTCAAATTACTAAATTACTTATCATTCTAAGTTTATCTCACACCAAGTCCAACAACTTCACCAAATTTTTACAAAATAAGAATCTATGACTCACATTCTCCATATTTTCTGTTCATTTTCACCAAATTCTCTATTTTACATGACTAACATTTATTCATATAATAATGATCACCTTAATGGTGTCTCCACAAATTTCAATTATTGAATCAGTTCATGAATTCAAGGGTCTGTAACGGTGAGCTATTCATTAGTCAGGTTAGTATCCTAATGAAGAGCTCGCTTGATGACGAGCAACAGAAAAGCTGATATACTCTTATAAATAGAGAGGGTTAGTTTCTGTAATAGGTGTGACTTTGAAAACAACTGTTCTGGTCGAAATTCATCATCTGAATCTGTATTCCGTAAATCCTAGAGCCAAGGGCCTCTCGAACGGTCCATGATGGCTGGCACAGCCTCGCCAAGTCTTCAACGGTTGGACTCAACTCCCTTCTTCTTCTCGACTTGATTCCATCTACTACCACGTTTTGACTCGTGGAATTATGTTTACTACAATTCTTGCAAATTTCCTTCAACTATCTATTACCACCCTTGCAGATGGCCTTCTAAAAAACTACGCAAAACTGCTCAAGAGCAACCTACTAATAAGCTCACAAAAGAAGATATAGGTGCTCGTGAGGACATAGTGTTTATTAGATCCAATTAAGTCTACAAAACTTTGTATTTAAATAAGAAATCCAATAACGATCATCTGAACCCTTTATAATGTAAACCTAACTAAAACTAGCAATCAGCCAACAAAAGTATAATAATAAATGGGTCAAATGCATTGGTTAATGCATGCATATAGGTGCAGATCATCTCGTATCTAACAATTTTTACCTACGCAAGGCTTAAGACCTTTAAGCGGAGGCTCGTTAGCACCGAGAGTGAGATTACGGGGGTGAATTAGCTATCAAAAGATTGAAGTGCACCTCCTAATTATAGAGGAGGTGAGATGGTTGAAAGGGAGATGAACCACTATGTGACAGATTATGGAAATTCCCGACCATCTTCAGACTATGTGACATAACATGAAAAGTTAGATTTATATATCCTTATATGAATAAAATCTAGGATCAAATCCATATGTCCGTCATGTTACGCAGATACCCCTAAGATTAGTTAATTGATAATTTACTTCACTTTATTCGCATGCATGTAGTTGATAGTTACACAAACCTTCCATTGTCTGTTAGTATAAGGTATTCCTGAAACACGATTGGGGTGACGCCCGATAGTTGGTTTTGTCTGGCTATTTCTGAGATACTAGTATCTTTGTAAACGATACAAAGACTTACAACTAGCTACATTATTGTAGTTAGGAGTGAGTACAGAAGCAACTTATAAATTTTATCTTTGATCTCTTGTATCTTACGAGATAATGACTCCACGGGGTGCCGGTCAGTGACCTTTATTGCAGTATGTATGTTTGTTGAGGTTTATGCAACTTATTGAGGTGTGAGTTATGGTAATTTTTTAGTGAGGTTACTTCTTTATTGGTTGATATTACATGATTTGATGTTGGCCTTTATGTTGAATTCAATTAATGGTGATCTTTATTCATTTGCTACTGACCAGTAATTTTTTATTGCTAAGCTTTCTACCATTGTTTCATTATAATTTGATGGTATTTTTGTAGTTCCATGTGAAGCATCTCTACCCATACATTGACGTAGTGCATGCACACTTACACAGATTGATACAATGCAGAGTAGGATTGGTAAGGTGAATTTACTTCCGACCTCTTCATCAAATCCTGTTTAGGTGGATGATTATGTGTCAGTATTGGCAAGCTAAGAGAAAGCTCGCGGTGAGAAAAAAAAGTGCGCAAGTGATTGCAAGATTAGTGTTAAGAATTTTAAAATCTCGGAAATTGAAGAAACGTATATTTTCGGGGGACATAAATTGTGAAGATGGAGGTGGTGAGTAGGATCAGTCACTGAAGGGTGCAACTTCTGAAAATATTGGTGATGGTCTTAAGTGTATGATTTTTCATATTTTAGTTTCAATTTGTCGATGTTTTCTTTCCTATTTTTTATGTATGTATTTTTGTTTTGATGCAGGTTCCCCTGCAAATGTTACTTTTATAGCTGATAAAGATGATTCAAAGGCTGTCGTCGAGGATGAGCTGGCTCTGATGATGTACATGATAAAAATTATAAGGTTTCTAAATTTGAGGATGAGGTTTTTGTCATTGCTCATGATAAGTGTATTGATAGTGTTGATGGGGGTGGTAAGTATTTCATATTTTGGATGTTACCTTGTTGATCAGCACCTAGAAGAATGTGTTAACCAATGCATTTAGCACACTTATTAGTGTTTTGTGTATGGTTGATTGCTAGATTTAGTTGAGTTTACATCACAAGGGGTTAAATAGCCTTTGTTGGTTTTCTTGCATGAATCCCTAGTTTTGTAGAATTTTTTAGACCTAGTGGATGCTATGTCCTTCAGAGCATCTAGTCATTGTAGATCACTTGTAAGCACTTCAGAGTAGAAAGCCATTCACAAGAATGGTAGTAGATATTTTAAGCCCATTCGTAAGGTTGGTAGTAGACTGCGCGCTTAATCTTGATAGCAAATGGAAATGCGCCAAAGTGAAAGGAGTTGAACATTGAAAATTTTGAAGACTGGCACAGGCGTGCCCTTCTACACGGCCCGTGGCATTCAATATGGTGGTGCGGTAAAATAAGGGCGCATGCCTTGTGCTTTTACACGACCCGTGCCATTCTTCTAGCTCAAGTGGCTAAGTATAGGTGTAAATCGTGTCCTTTTACATGGCCCATGCACCTTGAAGACCAAGGTTTGAAGATCCAGCCGACTTCTCGCAAGGATTCGCTCGACTGCGCTATCAGAATGATGAAAGTTCAGCTCCAGCTCGCGACCCACACTGATCTGCACGGGTCGTGCCGTTCAGAAAGTCAAATCACCCTTCTAGTTATCAGCCTGTAGGGATTAGCACAACAGCGCCGCTTAGAAT
>JAULKJ010304445.1:0-11357 GCA_032355405.1 Rubia balearica | reverse complement strand
CCTGCCCGACATCACAAGTCCTGGTGGAGGTGGTAAATTCACGGTAGCCCAGCGCCAGAATCGTTGGCCGGTCATACTCGGTACGCACAAGGGACCCCTGCCACAACCCATAGGCCCGCACATAGGATCCCGGTACAGGTAAACTCAGGAAATCCCACACTACCGCTGCCGAGTTTCAAACCACTGACCATTGGATCAGATGAACCAACTCCCAACCGCTGGGGTACATCCGTGGGTGTATTGGGGCACATTTCATATCAAACAAAGAGTGGGTCTCCTGACAAGCGGCATGTCCATAGATAGGTCACTTATTTTTTACCTTAAACACTGCATTTATTAAATTATATATTAAATTTAAAATATTTTAAAATATTTTTTTAGATTGTATATTTTTGTATTTTCAATTCAAATACATATTATTACTTGTTTTAACTTTTAAAACTATAAAATTTAAATTTATTAAAAATTTCAACATTTAAGGTAAAAGTCACTGTGGACTGTCCATAAATTTATGAAAAAATCGTCTTTCCAAAAACATTCTCTAAACAAATATGGCAAAATTTTGGAAAATACCGTATTTCCATAGGCATATGGTAAGATAGGGTTGAATTAGAATTATAGAAAGAAAAAAAATTAGTTGCAATATTAAAACACTATAAAAAAATTCCGCAGTAACGCATATTTTATGACGGGTAAGGAAATGTCACAATATTTGCTCCAACTTTAGGTGCTACTAAATATTTGTGAGATATGCACATGTCATTAAATTGAATCCATGCCTTAAATTTGAATGATATTTATAAATTAAAGTGCATCTTGAAGCATCACAAAAAATATATAATTATATTTCAACATATCACAATAGGCAGTGAAGTTCTCCTATGTAGTGTGTCACTAAAATATTGTGACGTGCTGAAATATAATTATATATTTTTTGTGACGCTTCAACATGTTGTTGAATTTAGAATTGTCATTAAATTTTTTGACATAGATTCAGTTTAGTGACATGCAGGGGTTGAGGCAGAGTACATGTATGGTGGGGGCTAATATGTAAAGAAAAATATTTCTCCAATTTTTCTTTATAATAGAGGGGGATGATAAATATTTTTTTGAAAAAATTTACTCTTATATTTTTCTTAAATTTCATTTCGCCGGGAGCTGAAGGACATCCGCCCTTGGTGACATGTGCATATCTCACAAATATTTAGTGCCACATAAAGGTAAAAAAGGAATGAGCAAATTTTATTTTCTCCTACCATCGGTCCAGCCCCCGCCAAAAATATTTCCTGGCTCTGCCCCTGATTGGAATTATTTTTTGTAGTGAAAATTTACTATGCAACGTGTAGTAGTTATAAGTTTATGACCCGTTAATGCAATCCAAATAATTTATCTTAATTTTTATAATTTATATTTTAAAGTTTGTTCTTTTCATAAATTATGGAAAGACGTTTTCAAGAGACTGGGTCAACAAATATAATGTTAAAATTTTAAAGAATTTTAAAATTTTAAAAAATATAATAAAAGTGAAATGAGATTACAGTGGATTCAAAATTAATATTATGGTAGGGCACTAATTAAAAATTATATTTTAATTAACTAAAAAATTACTTTTTAAAAAAATGGTGGGGCAATTGCCCTGACTTGCCCAGAGCTGCCTCACCCAGGGCACCCAATACCAAAGAGGATAACAAGGGGAAGGCAACATCTTCAACTTTGTAAAAAATCAGTATGCAAATGAACTTCAGAGCATTGTGGTTGATGACGATGTTGATCACTCACCACTAACAGTGAACCTACAAAATTACTCCATGCCAAAAAACTGTTGGTGTTTTATGAAATAGAAGAAAAAAAAATAAGGATAATTGGATTTGAATAGGTGTGAACTCGGGACATTAAAACAAGTTTTATGGTGTGGATTGCACACTTGTATAAACTATATACGAGTTTATAATTGATAGAATAAGGATTAATTGTGTTGGTTAGAAATGTGATGACTAACATGGCTTATCCTAGAATGAGGAAAGATTGCATCAGTTCAAAATTTATTCGTAATAATTCTGATGCTATTGTAAAATGATGAAGTGTTGTGTCTTTTCACAACATTTGTTTCCTATAAATACATTCATTCGCATGCATGGTTGAATATATACAAACACAGAAAACACAAAGAAGGGAAAAAGACAAAATTTTCCCGAACATACATAGCAACTAAAATCACAGTTATTTAACAGTATTCTCCTAATTCAAGCCTTGAAATGAGGGTTTCTCGATTGTTTTATTCTCGAATGGAATTCATGTAACCCAAGACTGTTATAAGGTCAAATTACTCTTTACGAAAAGTATACGTAATACGACTCACATTCATATCCAAGAAAAGTTTTACCACAATCATCCTAGCGTATTTTATCCATTAGAATACAATATTACAACATTTACTCCAAAATTCTTAAAGGGTAATTTTTTAATGTATTGGATGATGAGTTTGGTGGTGCATGTGGCACATCGGATAATGGACGAGGGATGTTGCATGTAGTATGTGGCAAAATTCCTTGATTGAAAATATTTCCAATAGGAGAACTGATCAAAACAATTTGACGGAAGATAAGTTGATCAGTTCATCTCCTCTTTGTCGGTCTGCGTTGAACATGGATCTGAAGATGAGGCCAGAGATGAAGAAAATCTGGTTCGCCGGAGATGATCGGAGATGACGGATAGCAACTGTGGAGATCAAGACTGAAGAAAAGCGGCGATCGGACGGTGAGAAGAATGGCGTAGCTGCAGTCAGAAAAGATCTAGTGGTGAGCAGATCAGTGGAGATCCTGATCTGAGACAATCGAAGCAATGGTGGATAGCGACTTTTGAAGGTAGGAGGTGGAGCTGAACGACAGAGGCGACGAGTTGTTTAGCAGCGGCAAACTTTCTTATCTCTTTTTTTGATTTTTTTCAAAAATAAAATACGGATATGAAGATATCAACTGATATTGCCCTACAATACCAACTGATACCAACTGATATGATGGTCACAGAAACTTTTGCTCTACTCTGATACCAACTGATATCGCCCTACGATAACAATTAATACCGACTGATATGATGGTCACATGAACTTTTTCTTTACTCTGATACCAACTGATATGATGGTCACGTGAACTTTTTCAAAGACTATAGATTGCGGAATTTAAATCTTAGACCGAATTAAGTTATTCGCAAACCCTAAGATGGCCTCACGAATTGATCAACAACTAGCCCTCGGGATTGATGCTCAACTCAAAATTTGATCACTAACTAGCCTGCAAGATTAGCTCACAAATAAAGGGTTCTTTGTTCACTAACTAGCCTGCAAGATTAGTTCACAAAGGGTATTGATACTTACTTAACCCACAAGATTAAGTAGTAATGAAAAATGCTCTCAAGCAAAGAGTTTAAACTCAAAAGTCTAAATATCTTGTGTATAAAAGTTTCAAAGGTGAATAAAATGTTGAAAACCATCCCTTATTTATAATACATAGGTGTGGCCTTCAAGAATACAAATTAGACAAGGATTTGGTAACTCCTGTCAGAAAGTGGAGTGACTTATGACAACTTTAAGAAACTAAAACCATATCTAATAACAATATCTAATTTAAATCTAAATGATGACCATATTCATCCAAGTAAATCAATCCAAATATTGGATGAATTCTTGAAAGAATCTACCTTATCTAAACTTACCAAATCTAATTCTAATCAAATCAAAATTGAATATTCTAAATCCTAAATTAGATATAACCAAAACTCTTCTAAACCAACATGGCCAAGTTTATGGGCTTTATTCATAAAAATAAACTAAAATGATCATACCATCTCATTAAAAACCCAGTGGTAAAAAGAGTATATTGTTGACCTCCTAAAAATACTAAACTGAGAAAATTATAACAAAAGATATTTTTTTACATCATATCAGGTCTTTTCCAAGACGTTGTCTTTATAGAATTTTTAATAAATTAATGTATTTCCAACATTAATTTATATTTATGTACACTATAACAATGTACGTAAATTATATTATACCCCTTGGGTTTTAATTCAAAATACATGATGATATATATCTCTAAAATAACTTCTAAAAAATGGATGCTAAATAACTATTTTCTTACTATTATTATTAGTGGGGATACAATATTTATTATATTTTCCGGATACTGTTTACCAATTCAACAATATATATCTTTAATTATTTTTTGAAAGATTACATACAATCAACCAAATTACATATAACATCCTATTATAGCATCTAACTACGAGACACCACCATTGAATCTATTGAAACTCAGTGGAGTCTAAAACTCCATCTTAAAAAAGCTAAGGACACCCTCCTGAGAATACTCAAACGCTGCACCACCAACGAACCATCGCCACAGAAGGCAGAACCATCATGATCTCACTTTCATCAACCACCTGTAAGTTGGGAAATTATAACAGGGACTACCGACACGGTCACATAACGCTGGATAATGCTTATCAGGAAATTGCTCTAATATTCATATTTTTTTATAAGGTGAGATTTGAACCCTGAACCTCTCAATTATAAAAAGTGTTGATACTATAAGGTGTGATTTGAACCCTAAACCAAGTCCAGTTTATACACACACACATATATATATATATCTTTAATACTTATTATTTAATACTACAATTTTAAGCAAGTTTCTTTTTATTAAATAATAATACTTCCTCTGTTTCAACTTAACCTGCATTTGTACTATTCAGTTAGTCAACATTGACTAATTTAAACTATACAATTCTATTGATATATAAGTAAGGATATTATCATGTGATATAGTGTTAGATTCGTTTTAATGTGTATTTTTAAAATATTAATTTTTTATAATATTTAATTGTACATAGTTAAAGATATTAATGGTCAAACATTTTTGAGTTAACTGTTAAAAGTCAAAGTGTGCATTTTAAGTTGGGACAGAGGGAGTATATTTTTTTCCATTTTTTATTATTGATATAATTTTAAAATTTACTTTTATTTAATTAATATTTTTAAATAAAAAATTATCTATTCATCCCATTTATCTATTTTATATTTTTTCAATAAAATTCAATTTCATTTATTTTTTTAAATATTTTTGAAATGTTTGTGTCAAAATTATTGTGACATATTAAAATAAGGTGGGTAAAAAAAGTGAAATAGTACTCCCTCCGTTATCGTTACTTGGCATCATAGGTAGTGTGTGCTTGAATTTATCTTGAATGAAATGAGTGTATGTAACCGAATTTAAAAAAAAAATAGAACGAATAAATAAAATTGAAAGAATTTTTTTACAAAATTATTGAAAATAAGTAAAATGAAAAGTGTGTAAAATGCGATGAAATAAAATGTACTCCCTCTGGTAATTTTATATTGTCTCTTACTAAGATGACACATTTTTAAAAAATAAAATAAAATTATTGATAAAATTTATATTGAGAGAAGAAAAAAATAAGTTGAATAAATAAAATTAATTTAGCATTTACTATAAAATAAAAAAATAAGTGTGACAATATTAGAGTCGGGAGAAAGTATAAAGTAGTTCGAGTTTGGAAGTCAAACAGCGCAGACTGGTAGCCCTAAAACTAGGGTCATGACCTCGGGAATTTCCCAATGGAATCTTTCCCGTTTTTGTTTTTCATTTAGTCGCCTGTCAAGTCTACAGTTGCACGTTACATCTGGGAAAAAATTGAAAATTGAAAATCGAATTATTCGAATTTGATACTTCCTCCGTTCCAGCCTAAATAGCATAGTTAGTTTTCAGATATTATTTTCTATTAAATTTTAATCTCATATTTAAATAGATATATGAGCAACAATATTATCATATGTGATATTGTTTAATTCGTCGTAACAAGTAGTTTCTAAATATCAATTTTTTATTTACAAAAATTATACGTAAGTGAAGATATTAACGGTCATACATGTTTCTTGAATATCGTGATAATGATTGTCCTGCTATTTAGGCTGGGACAGAGGGAGTAATCCGCATCGAATTTAAGGTACTTCCTTTGTTTTATTATTTATGTATCACTTACTATAATTGGATGTTTTCTTTTATTTGGCATTCTTTTCATTTTTAGAAATATTCTTCAATTTCATCCACTCATTCTAAATTTTACATTCTAAATTCAATTTCATTCATTCATTCATTTTTTTCACCTAAATCCAAGCACCTAAACCCATATTGCCATAAATAGAAAAACAAAAGGAGTATGATTTTTGGATATCCGAATTAAATAAATCGAATTCTGAATATGGTTTTTGGATCGGTTTTGGATATTAAACTCAAACCGAATACCAAATTGAAATTAAATAAATAAAATATATAAATAATTAATTTTAAAACAAAAACAATAAATTTATAAATAAATTTTAGTTGGAGGACCAATTTTTAAATTAAAAAAATTATCCCAAAGCTCTAAACCCGTAGTAAGTTTGGGGAAATAAATAAATGACAAAAGTTAGTCTAAGCAAATTTGTGGAGTGTTTGAAAACTTGAAGAATGTGAAAGTTTTGAAGATGAATACTAAAATAAAATATATTTCTTTAATCTTAAATTTAATGCGAAAATTATTATGATTAAATTTATATTGTACTTGTTGGATTTTTATTTTGAAAACTTGATTTTGATGATGCAAAAATTAAATTACATAATTTTATATAATTTTAAGTTAAGTTACATGATTTTAGCAATTATTTTTGAAAATTTATAACCAATTCGGTTTATTCGGCCGAATTCTGAATTTGATTTCAAACCGAAACCAAATTCTGAATTCGGTTAAGATAATTTGGGTTATTCGGGTCGGCTTCGGTTTTGGGGGTTTTAGGGATAAAACCGAATAACTCAAACCGAATAAACTAAAAACTGATTAATCCGAACCAACGTCCACCCCTAGCTACCTTCCATTTTATTTCTCCAATCTATTACTCATTTCGTTTATCTATTTGTGGCACACTTACTTTATTAGCATGTTTCTTTTTAAAATGACACACTTTTCATTTTTTGGTAAGATTTCTTCAATTGTATCCACTCATTCTACCTTTTACTTTCTACATTCAATTTCATTCTCTCGTTTTCTTTATTTAAATCCAAACACTTATACTTATGATGCTACAAATAGAAAAACGGAGGGAATATATCCAAGAAAAATATACTTGTTTGAGTAGGAAATTTATAACCAAACATCATACTCCCCCTCTTATAATGTTCCTCCTTCCATTTTAGGATGGTCCTTTTATTTGATCTCCTTCCATTTTTGACAAATTCTAGATTATGTTTATCCACTCATCTTACTTTTTATACTCTCAATTCATTCTCCACCACTCCTTTCTATTTTATAAAACATATGTAACATTTTGAAGGGGACATTTAAAGAGGACTGAAGGGAGTATTTGAATGGAGTACTCCCCATGTCCCATTTTAAACTGCAATTTAACTATTTTGTCAGTCAAAACTTCATAATTTTGATCCTAAAATTGAATTGGTAATAAGTATAAATACTATTGTGTGATACATTGTTAAATTCCTTAAAACATATATTTTTGAAATATCAAATTTTACAAGTTTTAGTTATCCTTAATGAAAAATATTAAGGATCAAACATGTTTAAAGTCAACTGTTAAAAGTCAAAAGGTGAATCTTGAAATGGGACGGGGAGTACTATATTTGATAAAAATATATATCTTGATTGTTAAATTTAGACTGACACTTTTTAATAAAAGAAATTTTATACCGACACTTTTTTGTGTGCATTAAACAAAGAACTTGAGAGCATGAATGCACTTTATTCTTCATTTTATACTGACACTTTTTTAATAAAGGAAATTTTATACTGACACTTTGTTTGTGTGCTTTGAACAAAGAACTCGAGGGGATGAATGCACTTTATTCTTCATTCTTTGGATGGAGTGAGAAAATTAAAGTGGTAGCTTCTTGCGATTGATTCTCGTCGTTGGATAAGGATATAACTATAAAACTGTATCTGAATCAGGGTTTACCATAGAAAAGAAACAAAATTATAAAGAATATTATGAAATAAGAAAGGAGACGTTAAGAGAAAATGGAAGGAAGAAGAAACTGTAATTGCAATTCTGTTACGAGTATAGTTGTTTCCTCTCTATTTGTAACCATTTATTCCAACGACATTCAAGAGCACTCTTATCTAAAGGTGTAGTCAAGATGACACCCATAGACAAGAGAAAAGAGAGAGTGTACATTGAATATTGGAGTGGGAAGCCGATTAAAGGTGTAGACTGCAGTAGAAAAACCATCATTCTAATATGAGAGAGGACGATGATAGTAAGTAACATGAATAAGGCTATTTCAACAATGTGACGATATTTCCTTTTAGCGCGACCATTTTTTCGGGCATAGATGGGAAAAATATTTGGTGATGATGCCATAATTGGAAAACTGAGTACTCAGTCGAGTGTTGGTGAACTTGGTGTCATCATCGCTCTGAAAAACTTCAATGAAGTATACAAATTAATTTTCCACAAACCGTTGAAAGGGGAGGAAAACATCAAAGAAATCTTATTTACACCGTAAAGGATAATACCAGGTGAAGCGCAAAAAATCATCAATAAAATCAACATAGTAAAATAAACCAGATATAGCAATGATGGTTGCAAGTCCTATAAATACAGTGAATCAAAGATAATAGAGAATTCGTTCTCATTGAGTTTTCCACAAAAAAGGTGTTTACTTCCAGCCTTTTCACATGAATAACATAGGGAAGGTCTAGGTAGCAAAGATGTAATATAAATTAAACCTTGTTTATTCAACATGAATGAGAACTATGACCCAATCTAGCATGCTAGATTTCAAAAGATTCCCTATTCTTGTGGGAATGAATGTAATAGATAAGTTTCGCACCACTTATGTCAAAACATATAGACCATGCTTACATCGTCCTTGGCCCACAACCTCCCTTGTGGACCAATTCTGAATCAAAAAAAATTTATCATCGAAGCAAACGCTAACATTTAACTCTTTTATCAACTTACTAATTGAAAGAAGATTTTTGGTAATAGTCAGAACCACCAATATATTAGGTAAAGATAAAGAATCAGTAAATCTGAAAGAACCCATATGAGTAATAGGTAAGGAATGATCATTTCCAACAGTGGCAAAATTATTACCAAAATAAGCTGCAACATTGTCTAGGTCAGAAGTGGATGTAATGAGATGAATGGGCACCCCAGAGTCAAGATACTAATCAGAAGAAGGTGTACGGTTCGTCAAGGGTCATAGTAGAATGAATGATGTCGGCAAGATAAGCTAAGTCAGGGCCAGTTCACATAAGAGAGCTTTTGAAAATTTGAGGCACTGTGACCAAATTTATCACACCATTGCCATTTAGGATTCCAACGGCGGCCACGAACACCATAGGAATGACCACCAAGACTAGAACACTTAGCCTAGGAGCTGTTAGGGCGCCAACATACACCATAACCGTGCGTGGGGTTCCACTTGCCACGTGACAACATGTGGAATACACACATCTCATGAGAACTACGAGAATGCTATATTTGGAAACACATAAAGCTTCATCTGGAGTTTCAACGCAGTTGGATGAATAAAAAATAGTATTCCACAATAATTTATAACTCTTAGTGTAAGCCACCACCTTAGAATATGCAGACGATAGATTTTGAGCAAGTTATATGGTAAAAAATTGTAGAAATTCGGAACCAAAAGACTGGAGAAACTAAAGCACTCAATCCTTGTTACTAATATATGAATCAAGACCAGACTACTTGTCAAGAGGATATTTGAAACATTTGTGAAGATCACAACAAAACTTGCACCATGCTAAAGATTTGTGAGTTGGTCACGAAGTTGTAACTCGTTATTTAGGGTAGTTTGGAAAGGTGGAGCGGAGACGATCCCGAATTTCCTTCGATGAAGAACAACCAATTGTTTTTCACATCATATCATCCAAGTGAGTTGAGACAAGAAGACTCTAAAGTCTCTTATCTTGGACAACCCATGTGGCATCAAAGAAAGTGGAAGAAGCCGACAATGAGGTGTCCGTATTTGAGGAAAGAGAATACACCACTACACACTTAGACTAATGTAACACTTTGAACGTGTTGCTTTAAGTGCTAATAATACTAAGTTGATCTGTGGCAACACTTTTGCAAGTATTACTTTAGGTGATGTTGTATTAGATCTAGCATAACTCTTTTCAAAAAGTTTGGCAACACTTTTCAAAAGTTTAAGTAACACTTTTCAAACTATTGTAACATTTTAATGAGTGTTGCGAGAAAAGTATTACAATATATCTAATTTGAAGTAGTGATACTTGGACGGTGGTGGCAGGGAGCCATCAAGATAGCCTAAAAGTCCCTCAGATTCAAGAAAAATATGCAGTTGAGTCTTCCGAGAGACAAAATTGGTGGAAGAAAGCTTGAAGGGGAGAAGGTGGTAGAGAGTAAAGAGAGGGAGAGAAGAGTTGAAGCCATTCCTGAAGAAGAGATGATTTCTCCTAGAGGAAAAAAGAGGCAAAAGAGACGGTTCATAAAGAAAAAAAGAGGAAACGTTAATTTGTGAGAAATATTTTGGAAAAAAATTATGGTAGTTGTGATACCATACTAGTATAGGATAATCAATAATTTGTGCATAGAGTAAATCACCTATTTACCTAAAGACACAAAGGGTATAAAAGTAAATATACAAGGCGCAGGAATATTCTGGAGAGGAATTAGAGTGTTTTAGAAAGGATTATCTATATTTAAGCACGCACACACGCACATACACACTCACACACATGCACGCACACACACGCACACACACGCACACACACATCAATGATTCAACGAAGTAATTACATAGAGAATTACCTAAACTATATGTTATTTTATACCCACTAGAAACTAAATTACTACCAAACTTAATGTATTTAAAACTACATAATTGAGTTAGTTTGGGCAATATTTGACGGACTGCTCCTTTGATCTCTTGGTGCTGAATTCTGATTGACTTATGTTGATGTTAGAATTGCAGAATCCGTGTATACCAATAGATATTTTGGTCACCTTCTTAGAACTGTAGAGATTGCTCTTGAACTAGTTTCATTTTTTGCTTGTAGTGGTGATATTAGGGGTGACATCGGTGCGGTTACCATATTTTCCCCCCAATACCATCTACTGTACCATACGTTTCAGTATACAACTTTTAAAAACCAGTACCAACCAAATACTTCGGCATACCGTTATGTCGGTAACCAATAATTTCGGTTGGTATTCTCTATATGTTTTATCTTACCAAGATTATATCAACGGCAATTCAAAGTTAAATTTTGAACTACAGTACTGATGATTCCTATATTAA
>JAULKJ010304436.1:0-11358 GCA_032355405.1 Rubia balearica | reverse complement strand
TTATCTATAGGTTAGATATCAGAGGATCCTAGACATAACCGTTGTCAGGGAGCATCACTAAAGTATGAAGATATGAAATATTCCTCTTGTTTCACCTTAAATTTGTGGATGATCAATGGTGATACCAAACCCACAAGATACCAGTGTCAGATTGTTGGCAAGCTAAACCATAGAGTAACTGATGCAAATATCTGATATCGGCTTCATGTTGGCTTGATCAAAACATAGTTCCATGGGAAGATCAATGTTGGTTGTGGATTATGAAGGTGGTGTCCGTAAATACCGATTAGGTATTTTTTCAGACAATGGGAGTATGATATATGTCTGATGTCAGTTAGTGAGGTGCAAGCATTTTTAAAAACATTTATCTCCATGCAAGTATTTAGTTTGAATTTTCCAAGCATTCAACTGATTCATACATTCATATAAACCTTACTAGTACTATTATTGTAGCAACAAAAAACACGAAGCAACCTTCAAATGTAGAAAACTTAACTAAGAGTACATATAACAATTCCTTCAGATGTCAAGGTATAATTTTGTTCAAATGATGGACCGTTTAAATATATAAGATATCTTTGTTAAACCTAGAAAACCCTCAATCAATAACGGGGGCATGGGGGAGTAGAAGGAAAACTGGAACTAAGTAGGACGAATTTGAAAATGATTTTCCGCTCAGTGGATTCCAACAGCACAAAAAATGCAGCGTCTCTAATCTTCTGGTCATTGTTTAGTGAATTCATCTAGCCTTTTGGGTTTAGTGTCTTGCTTTATGTATTACTAGAGTTAGTTACCCCAACTGTTGTCGTTGAACTGAATGGTGTTTGGAACCTTTAGCTTCGCTAGAAGTGGTGGAATCTGGGGGGGAACAAGCTATAAATAGCCAAACAACATTAATAACGGTCATGATTTTGAATGCAAAAGTTAAGAATTGTAGTATCTGACTGCATGAAAGGACAAAGCTTCAAAAATTACCAATCTCGGAACTGCTCCACAATGTTGTTAGGATACAATTACC
Source organism: Rubia balearica (assembly GCA_032355405.1). Lineage (NCBI taxonomy): Eukaryota > Viridiplantae > Streptophyta > Magnoliopsida > Gentianales > Rubiaceae > Rubia > Rubia balearica. Next base: position 10,340 of record JAULKJ010304436.1, on the reverse strand, counting down.
AAGAATCTAGCATCAGTGGGCAAGAAGGTGTACTGCTTAACGTCGAGATTTCCTTGGCTGTCATCATTACATATGGGTTGGACCGTCCCACTACCTGAAGCAATATTATTAACCTCATAACAAAAACATACAATATACAAGTTAGATTGGTACAATATACAACTGGATTTGAGGATACATATTTAAGTAGCGCACCTGATTGTTGAACAAAACATCTTGTCTCCATGGTTTAACATGATGCTCGTGTAAGGCTAGGTAGCGAATAAACATCAGTCAACATATTCATTGATACATATATATTTCATAAACCTTATTAAATTAAATTTACTCAGGCATTATGCAATCATTTCAAGAAGATATTAAATCTACTTATCATGACTTTAAATGTATTATTAGAGCAACAAATTTTGTAAACTTAATTTTCAAAATAAACGGAGAATATACATACATTTAATTAGGTGGGTGCCTTGGTAATAAAATGATGCTATGTGCCAGAAAATTTCAAAGTCAGTAGTAGCGATGGTGGGTTGCGGTAAAAAAATGTCTAGAAGGATTCAGTGGCAACGGAACTAGCCGATGTCGATCACACTTTGGTGGTTCTAGCGGCTACTTCTGAGGATCAGTTGAAAATATATAGCAATTAAAATCAGGGTATTAGATTTATATATGACATCAAAATGATATCAGCGATGTTGGCGATTATTCGCGTGAATAAAATTGAGCAAACACATGTGACCAACGTGATAGGTAGTCGGTACACAATAATTAACCGATATTGACAATTATTCAAAATAACTTAAACTAGGAAGAAGCATGTGATTAAATTTGGTCGGTAGTTAGTATGACCAGTTGCATGTCGATACTTAACCGATGTTGGACAAAAATTCAATATGTATAATATTTATATGCATAAGTATTTATGGTCAACAATGGTTGACTTCCACTAATTAAAGGTCAAACCAGAATAGTTGTTTCACATTGGACCACAACAAACTAAGGTTTTACTTTATCTACTCAAGGGTCAACCATCACTTCTCGGATAATAAACTAGCACTAATATGAATAAAGTTTGACTTCATTTAATCAGGGTCTACTATTATTTCACTTGCTAATTTTTATGAATAAGGTTTGACTATAATTTATTAAAGGATAGATCTTACATAATTAATGGGAACTAATGATATGTATATACATACATACACACGTACACTATCTGCCCAGGTTTAACTACAACATTTGTTGTTTCATATATAACCACTACAAACGAAAGTTTGACTTTATCTAATCGAGTAACAACCATCACTGTTTGGTCTATAAACTAACACTAATATGAAGAAGGTTTGACTTTGATTAGTTAGAAAGTTCTACTATTACTTCACTCACTAATTGTACATGAAGAAGGTTTAACTTCAATTAATTGAAGGTCAGCTCTTACGTAATGAGAACTAATGAAATATATAAACGAACACTAATTGTCCAGGTTTGACTTTCACCTGTCGAAGGTAAAACCACATTAGTTGTATCATATTTGGTCACTACAAAAAATATTTGACTTTCTCTAATAGACGGTCAACCATCACTTCTCGGGCAATAAAATAATACTAATATGAAAAAGGTATGACTTCAGTTAATTGAAGGTCCTATTACGTAACTTGCTAAACATACATGAACAAATTTTGACTTCAATTAATCGAAGGTCAGCTCTTATATAATTAATGGGAACTAATGACTGAAAAATATATACAAACACAATTTGTCAAGATTTTACTTCCACTAACAGAATCTCAAACCATGTTCTTTGTTTCATATTTGACCAATACAAATTAATTGTTCGATTTCATCTGATTGATGGTCAACCATTACTTCCCAGTCCATAAACTAACCTTAATATGAAGAAGGTTTGACTGCAAATAATTGGAGGTTTACTGTTACTTCACTTGATCAGTGTACTTGACTTCAAATTCGACTTTAATTTATAACTAATATTTAATTTCAATCAAGCTACAAACAACCTCATTTTTATTCTTAAATGATTATTCTCAATTTTTTTATCAAATACTCCTTTATTAATTCTGAAAAATCTTAAACGTTAAAGAATTTTCATACATTTAATCTCATCTATCAAAATTCTCTACTATATAAGTGATGTAACTCTAGTCTCTCCTAACTGTAAATTAACCCATTACCCAAATCCTAGGTCTCTCCTAACTTTGAAAATCTCTCCAATTCAAGATTTTGATATTTGTATGGCTTCGATTCTGCCTTCTATAGTACACAAATGTGACCAACATCGTTTCTATAGAGATTCGACATCAGCCAAGCTCACCCTTGTTGTCGGTCTAACCGATGTCAATCACACAATGTTCCATGGTTTTGAATTGGTTAACCATCGACATCGCAAGATGTTGGGTCAATTTTTGTTGGAGTATTAATTAACTTTGGTTTTTGTAGGAAAAATGAATTAAAAGGTGAATTTTTACCTCGGTTATAAATCAAGACAAGACATATACTTTTCAGTGTTGTGGTATTTACCTTGAATTTTAAATGTTGAATAACCAAGGTAAAATCCCTTGAAAAAACGAGGTAAAAGGTCTTGTTTCTGGTAGAGATAAGGCATGTAGCCATTTATCTAGTTCTACAAATAATTTTTAGGGCATCTTAATAAGAGAAATAGGTTCACCGAATATTTACCAACATCGACAAGGTAAGAAAGGATTTTGGTGGTTCTATAACTACTTGCTACCTTTTAACTGATGGTGCATCTAGCATCTATGTTTAAACTAATTAATGTTAGTTATTTAAGCCAATTGCACTCTTATACATTTCATATTTTTCTTTATTAGTTTAATTATCGTACAATTAGTAATACAAAAACTATTAAAATCCAAGGTATGGTGGCTATACCGAATTCTTTATTAGTAGATATTAACTTAGTCTATGTTCCGTTCCTCGTGGATTGACTATAATTTCTAATATATTAATTTCATATTTTGATATTGCAAATGTGTTTTGTTGAATAACGAAGATCATCAAATTGGCGTTTCTGCAGAGGAGTGATTAGTCGATTTCTATTATTACCTACTATTATTTGTAGTTGCTTGGTTTATGTGCAACTCATCAAGTCCAAAATTAATATTTGACCCAAAGATAAAAAAAACAAATAAACGAAACCAAAAGAAAGTGTTGGAGCAAAGATCCAGTTCCACCACAGACCTCAAATTTAGTCAAACAGAGCATCTTATAGCTGCAGAATGATTACAATCTTTAAATGGGACATGGTGAAGTAATCCTCCAACCCCTATTTTTATCAAAAACTCAACCCAATCCCACCTTTTATAATGAATAATTACTTCTCATACATCCACATCATCATTCCACCATATTACCAAACTCTTTATTTTCAAAAACTTTATCAACAACCCAATATATATAACTCAAGTTTATCAATTTATTTTTCATTCTTAAGTCCCTTTTATTTATATATACTAAAACATTTATTTAACTTATATAATGATAAAATACTTGCAATGTTAATTATTACATAAATAAACAGAAATATAAAAATAGAAGTTACATAGTGCAATATTAAGAATGCAACATGTTTGTGACTTACGAAATGAAAAAATTGAATTATAATTATCTATGAATTATAATAATTACAGTAATATTATAAATAAAACTGAATTGAGATTACAAATTTCCACATTAAAACAATCTAAAAGATTATTTTTATAAAGTGCAGTTTATAAAAAACAAATTAAAATAACAAAATTAATGTAATATAAAATAAAATTTATGATTAATCAAGGACTAACAGAATTTGAGTTTATGTGTTACATTATAATAAAGTTGTACTCTATTTATAATTACTTTTAATTATATTACCATAAAGGCAAAGTCTTGGAAAACCCCGTCTTTCCATAGATATGTGAAAAGATGGGGTTGAATTAAAATTATAGAAAAGTAAAAGGTTTTAGTTGCAATATTAAAAGTTTATTATGCAACTTGCAGTAGTTATAAGTTTATAACATGATTAATGCAAGCCGGAATTTTTGTATAAATTTCTTCTAATTTGCAGTTTAAATTTTGGTCATTCCATAAGTTATGGAAAGACCATCTTTCAAGAGACAGACTCAAACATTAAAATGGAATCAGAAAATTATAGCAATATTACAAACTAATTAAATAATAAAGAAAAGGAATTCAACAAACAAGAGCAATACACGTGTCACTTGTTTTTACTAATCAGCACAATCTTTATTATTGAGGAGGGCTAAATTTCAATATCGATTGAAGATGATTGTGTGAGGGTTGAAGTTGTTTACTTTTATGAATAATTATATTTGTTTCATATCAACAACCAATGAGGCAGGCTACTGATAAACTTGGTCTGACATAACCAAATAATCCAATCGAGATTGATCCTGCTTTCCTGAATGTTCATTACAGTGTAATTGGACCTTTTACATTGTATTTTTTACCTCAATTTTTGGTTTAGGTCAAACAATCAAATTAAAATTTCTTTTACCTTGCTAATTTTTTTCCTTCAAGTAAAAAGTTTTTGGGAAAAGCATATAAATAACCCTATTAAATTGAGAAAGTGCATACATAGTAAAATCTGAAAGTGCAAACATAGTAAAATCTGAAAGTGCAAAACTAAGCCCTATGTTTTTGTAAAATTGTGTAGTTATAACCCTTTTTTTCAATTCCACCATTCACTATCACAGGTATGGCCCTCTGGCACCGGATTTTGGGGATCCAAAAAATCGGTGCCTAAGTAGGGGGTGAAACGTTTTCACCGGTTTTTTTGGTAAGCACCGGTTTTCTGAAACCGGTGCAAATATTGCACCGGTTTTCATATTAGTACCGGTATAAAAAATAGGTGTTAGATTTACAATGGCTCCATATGGTACCGGGTAAAAAATTTGTGTTAATTTGGGGCATTGGCAATTTTTTTGCATCGGTTAAAAAAATCAGTGTTAAAATGGGAACCAATTTTTTATTTACACCGGTTCTAAAAAATCAGTGTTAAATTTGGAACAATTTTTTTATTTGCACTGGTTTTTAGAAAACCGGCATTAAAATTGTCATCGGTTTTTTATTTGCAATTTCAATTAGGCGCTGACCCCAGCTGCTTAGTTCCATTTGGCAAAAAAACTAGAGTGGGTGCTGACCGCAGCTACGCGCAGCCACTGTAATATTTCACTGCAAACAGTAAAATAGTCTAACAACATATATGACCACATCTAGCAACATCAATAAACATTTTCACAAAATGTATGATACACAATTGATAATCTATGGGACTAAACATAACTATCCCAAATATAACTATCTATGAGACTAAACATAACTTTAACTTAAACTAACTATTAACTCATGTGGCATATACACATCAAATCACAAGGCTAATTCACACATCTATGGTCCTTAGAAATGCTCAGATGTACCCTATCACACCATATGGAAAATGTGTCATGTTTGATCCTTAACATCACCCCTCCAAACCTTGGATCCTTCTCCGCTAATTAAGAGCTGTATTGGGCTGCATCAAAATGGCAAAATATTTAGTATTTCTCCTCATTATTTCCTTTACATTCAAGAAACTTGAAACCAAGTTTTGTTGCACTTTTTGTCATCACTTATGTGTTCTAGGAAATGGTCATGCCCATTCATATAAAGCTCCACATTATTGAAAAGATCAAGCGAACTACTTGAAACATAGAGGAATACACAAACGTGAGAACACTACGCAATGATTAATTGTTATAACTGAGCTGAAAAACCTCAGCATCAACTCTGTAAGTCATTATAGGGGTTTCCTTTTACGTCTTTCTACAACTCCATTTAGCACTTGAATAAATTGTTGCTTAACCTCGCCTATTAGCATACCCTCGGCCTTATATTACTTCCTAATGTGTTCAAGTTCATCAATAACAAGAAAGAATCCTAGATACTTAATTAGAATATCCACCTCAGGGTATGCTCCAACCTTTCGTTGGTACTTATCAATCATATCTTCCCCTCGCACACACCAAGACCTACATGGATTCTAAGTAATAAAAACATGTATAGATCCTCGCAAGTGTTGAAATATACCAAACTCCTAACAATACCAAAAATTTAAATTAATACAGAGATCCGAATCAAGAACAATAACAAGGAACATCACATGTGAATGCCAACACAAATATTAAAACCTGTAGAAATTCAAAATAACCAAAATGCAAACCCACGTAGAAGCTAAAAAATAGTAAATCCGAACTTCAAGAATACTAAACAAGTGAAATTGAAGAAAGTAAAAATATGACTAACTATCAACATTTCCAAGTAATTATAAGGATTTCAAGATACCTTAATTAAAGTGAACGATTTTGAAAGTCAAGAAAAATAATTTAGCTTAGAGCGGCTTTGTGCAGCTACGCGAATCTCATAATATTTTTGGCAAAATTTTCAAAAGTTTTTGGGAATTGTTTTTGAAATTTTGGCGGTAAGGTTGAATTTTGTAAAATATTTTGCTTAGAGCGGCTGCCCATTGCATGAAATTTTTGGTATAAAAATTTAATTATTTTTGGGAAAATTAAATTTTAATTTTTTTTAGTTTAGAGCAACTGCGCGCAACTACGCCCATCACATGAAATGTTTGGCAAAAAATTTAAATTTTTTGGCGAGTATTTGAATTTTTAGCGGGAAAATTGAATTTTAAAATTTTTAGTACCGCGTTTTTAAATCATTACCTATTTTTCAATACCAATGTTAAATTAGGACAGGTTTTTTTTAACATTAACACCAGTTTTCAAAAAATTGATGCTATTTTAGCATCGATTTTAAAAAAACCCGTGCTAATTTTAAAAAAACAGGTGATAATTTATTTGGGGCACCGATTTTCTAAAACTGGTGCCAAAAAAGCAATGCTAGAGCTTTCTCTCTGTGGTAGTGTATACAAAAAAAATAGCTTACATGTTAGAAATTATATTGTAGCTTGCATAAATTATATTATTTAATTTATAACTGAAATCATTTTTAGATAAATTGAAAGATATGCATTTATGCTCTGCAAGAAAATGCATCTTTTAATTCACTCTTTTTAAATCTATTTTTGGGAAATTTATGGAAATTGAGGTAAAAAAACTAGAAAATGCATATTTTGCTCCACCCTTTTTAATTCCATTTTTTTGGAAAATGATAAAAATCGATGTAAAAGTACAACTATTTACCTCGATTTTCCATTTAAAACCTACAAGTTCCATTGTCTCCAACAATACATCTAAACTTCTCTCTACACTTCTCTTGTCTAAAAACTAAACCCCAGCTTCATCTCCTCCTTGGGGGGACCACACCAAACTAGCACCTCCGACGCCCTTTACCCTAATTCCACCCTCCCCAACACCCCTGTCCACCATACCCAATCTCCTCGGAGATCCAAGAGGCGGTTCCAGGGCCTATTTTGAGCCACGAAGATTTTGCCTTTACCTGACCAGTTTTACATAGTGGTTCACAGGAAAGGTTCATGGAAGTTGTGCTCGACTCGCAGTAGTTTCAAGAGGCGGTTCGCGGGCTGAGGTTCTAGTATACACCTCCTCAAACCAAGTGAAGTATAAAATCAAAGCCAGAACACCGCACAAGTGGATTAGACCAGTGAGCACAAGGAACAGATTGCTAGATTCAAGGCGTACATCGCCCTCAAGAAGAAAGACAATCAACACCTAAGATCCAACAATGAGAAACACACAATGTGTGTCACGATCAAACAATCCATTTATTATAAATAAAGACCAGATATGATGAAAGAGGTAACGACAAAATAGTTAAGAGACTAAGACAATACGAAAACTGATGGGACTCCACGGGATCTTGTTTGTAGGTATCTATGGTGACTATGGTGATCTGCATCGATCTTGGATGTTAGTTGGCCCAAAAGAAATCTCCCACATCAATAGCGCCATCTGTGTGGAACATTTTTTCTTTCTATGGCTTCATAACCCCCGGGAAGGCTAGAATCTAACCCTACATAAAAGCATGGCTCAAGGCTTGGCCTAAAAAAAATGAGCTGATAAGCAATAGAGAAACACATATATCAAAGGAAAAGAATAGCAACGACCAACCAAAGGTAATCGCACATGAAAAATCATCCCCACCCTAAGAAAATGGTAAGCCACGATATACCAAATACTCTGCGTACACAGAAAGTCAAAACTTCATTGGGAGAACTATGATCTACAATTTCCAATCTCTCTCCATATCTAAAGATGTAGCTACAAATATCACCTTGTCTTAGAAATTATGATATGGCCAACAGTGTTATACCCATATTAAGCGAACTACGGTATCGGTAACATAAGAATTAATGAACAATAAAAAAGAATAACATGCTCTATTCCACTGAAAATGCAATAATTGATCTTTATCATAAAATACTAAATGATTGTACATAAACTAAGGTTTGCACAATACATCCATCCCTAATCTATAGGGACTCCTTATAGAGATTTACATCGAGTCAAATAGTAAACCCTACGACATAAGTGAAATAAGTTTACCAAATTTATAGTAATAAGTGAGCCAGTTTAGGATGACGGTACAGTGAGGATAAATGTCGGACCATAGTCCAGCTCTCTCATGCAACCCCATCTCATACTTTCAAGTGCACCCTTAATGGCGGGGCATCTACCTAAAAGTAGGAAAGTATACTAGGAAAAAAATCATTGCCATCGGGAAATCATCATTCTTCGGGCATACTTCTTCACATCCATGCCCAGTTGACCAAATTCACGAATCTCGTCCTATCCCACAAGCGTGTCAACTATGCAGCCAATCATTTTCCTAGAGCCTAACCGTTATGAGTCTAGGCGTTCCCTCGCGACGTTCCTCCCCCCGTCGTCAGTGGTCTCGCAGATGGAATTTCTCTATCCTTCTCCACCACGACCTATGTTCACTGATCCCATCCATCGATTCTAACAACAAATAGGACAAAACACAATAATTAGTACTAGATAAATATAAACATTAAGACCCTCTGAAACAACCATAAGGGAAATTACTTACAGCAAGCATGATATTTCTAGAATATCCCACAAGGGATGAAAACCAAGCTTGCATCTACGATAACAGAGATAATCCTTCCAAACAACCCACCCATGTAGGATTATCATTAAACCAGTGAGATTCTAGGCACCCACCTAGAAAACCCCCGACATCCCACACTATATTCCCCATAGTTAGCTTACACCTTACACACATTCACAAAACCTTCACTGACAACACAAAACACATAGAACGCAACCACATGAACTACACCACTAAAACTTAAGAACAATACAGCCACAAACAAAATACAACTAAGGATATCCCCCCTCAATATTATCGCATTTATTTCAGAAATACACAAGCATAAGAAACGCAACCAACCATTATGAGAATATATTTTAAAAAATACGTCTCCCCGTCTATCAATAACTAACTTATCGCTTATACAGCCTAGGGAAGCAGAACGTTTCACATTAAAAAACTACCCAGCGTAGATAACAAGGAATAACACCCCATCCACGTGGCACATTTATCAATTAAACCAACAAACAGCCAAGCCTAAGTCCATATAACTTCTACAACCCAAAATACATAATCGAACTGACCAACAGTCCCGCAACCATCCCTACTTTGCAACAACAATGCAACCACACCCATACCTTCCCTAACTGAATGCGACATAAGCGGAAAAATCACTTGTGGCTTTGCTTAGTATGGAATCTACAACAACCCATGAAAAAACAGTACAAGTACCCACAACTTTGCATATGCCTTGTAAATCACCAACTCTCGACACAAGTGGACACCTACCCTATTATCTAATCATGACACACCATATATACTACATGACACATTGCAGATAAAGGTCTAGGTAGACCCCGATAACAAATAACCACCACTCTCACTCAAAACACATCCCCCAACCCCAAAACATTAACCATATACAACCTCATTGTTCGTACCTATTACAATACCCAATAAACTATTTCAATTATTCGATAACCTTCCACATGCAGAAATATCAATTTTTTAGAGAAATAGAAACGTAGAACGTATCATCCACAGACCCTTATATTAGACCTTCTACAACTCCTCCTGTCGAGGTTTAGTTACAATGTCTCTAACTAATTACACAAAACTACCTCAGACAAAGATACTTACAAAAACCTTATTAAATCAATATACCACAAAAAACCAATGCCTTTAGCTAGACCAAAGATAATAAACATAACCCCTAGGTAGCTCAGAAACTAAGATCATCCCCACAACACTTCCCCGGGAACACCTCTCCTTCGAGTATCTCTTCTAGTTTT
>JAULKJ010304425.1:0-11358 GCA_032355405.1 Rubia balearica | reverse complement strand
CAAGAATTTTTTTTCTCATTTTCCACAAATTCCAGCAAATGAAAGCAGGTAGTAAGATGAGGATACAATTGTGAAATGGTGTATGACCTCTAGTAGTCCAATGGTAAGACAATCGATCAAAAATAGAAGGCATGTTTGGGGTTATGAATCCAATTAATTTTTCAAAATGATTCCAAACAGACCTTGAGAATTGACAGTCATTAAAAAATGAGTCATAGAATCACAGTTATCACGGAAAGCACATTTAGAGGCTAAGCTGATGTTAGAGAAGGAGATAATATCATCAAAAGGGAGTATGGAGTTAGCCAGTCTCCACAAGAAGAAAGAAACTTTCCTGGGTATTTTGTTGTGCCATATGTATTTCAATATCCTTAATGGTCTTCTTGATTTTGCCGCCACCTGATAACCAGATTTGAAGGTAAAATTTCCGTCTTCAGATGGTTTCCATATCAGTCTATCCCTCCTTTCCTCAGTTATGGTTGCCTCCTTCAGGTGCTGCAAAAAATGAGATGGAAGATCAGATAAAAGTGGCAAGATATTTCCTTTGTGCTTTACAAATTCAGCTATAGAAATGTCAGGTGGCATCACTCCCCTAATAAGGTGTTGGTAGTTCTGCAAATATCCAGAATTTGTCCAATTTGATGTGAAGAAATTGGCCTTTCCTTCTCCGTGAATGATCCTTACATGTGTCTCAGCCAATCTATTTATACTGCAAATTCTTCTCCAATTTTGCGAAGATCTTTTGTTCTCAGGCAGAGACCAAATTAATTGTGCCCAAGGAGTTAGTCCTAACTGAAATTTCCACCATAATTTAAGTGAAAAAGTGTCTAATATGTCCCTAAAATGCCTAATACCCAGTCCATTCTGCTCTAAAGGGAAAGCAACATTCTTTAAACTCTTCCAAACTTTTTTGGATCCGTCCTCATCCTCTCCCCAAAGGAAGAGTGTGATTTTCCTTTTTAAAACTGTTATCACAATCTTTGGTGGTCTTAAAACTGCCCAAAGATGTTGTGGTATGGAAAACATGACCGCCTTTATCAAAGTTAGCCTTCCTGCAGCCGTAAGCCACCTGTTTTTCCAATTATCCAGCAGCATGTCATACCTTTCAATTAGAGTTTTAAAATAGTTTGCCTTAGGCCGACCTAAGAAAATGGGAGATCCTAAGTATGTGAAAGGCAACGATCCCTTAGTCATCCCTAATCTGTGTCTAATCATTTTTACTTGTGATTTAGTGGCATATCTACTAACAAAAAAATTGCTTTTTCCATAATTTATTTTCTGACCACTTGTTGATTAAAAAACACAAAGAAAGGCTTTAAGTCTAGTAAGAGTGATAGGTGTAGCCTGTATAAAGACGACGGTGTCATCAGCGTAGCTTAAATGAGAGATAGGTATCGCACCCGATGGTAAAACATATTGATTTAATTTATGATTTGATATACAGAAACTAATACTTCTTGAAAAAGCTTCAGAAAAAATGTTAAAAAGAATAGGTGAAAGAGGATCTCCCTGTTTTATGCCTCTTGTAGGCTTGAAAAATCCAGCAGCTTTTCCATTAATCAAAATCGAAAACCATGATGATGATAGATTTGAGAGAATAATCTTAATGAACCTAGCAGCAAATCCGAATCTGAGTAGGATGTCTTCCAAAAATTCCCATCTAAGAATATATAAGAATAAATATAAAATTTTCTTATTAATTATACTAATTATAAAATGACCTCATTTAACAATTAGTCAGGTTAGAACAAAATTTTGTATAAATAATTATAATCCAATTAAAATATGATTTTTTATGATCGATTAAATTGTTCGCTCTGAGATTTCAAATTTTCATCTTCAAAATGGTTTATATATATATATATATATAATTTGACTCTTGAAAGTCAGCTGATACAAGGTTTAACTAATATCATCTTTATTTACGTATGTAAAAATTTTTGATGAATCCAATAACATATAACATGAAAATAATTTTACATATATGATAAAATAATTTAATGGTCAAAATTGAATCAGTTTGACTTTCAATAGTCAAATTAAAATAGAATTAATGGGAGGAGGGGAGTATATTTTTAGGAGTGGTTATTCCAACAGGCGCCGCCATGTCCATAAGTTTATGGAGAATCCACTTATTTTTTTTACCTTATACACTACATTTGTTATATTACATACTAAATTTTAAAAATAAATTTTTTACATTATATATTTTTATATTTTCACATTCAAATACACATTATTAGTTGTTTTAACTTTTAAAATAAAATATATAAATTTTAATAAAAAATACAACATCTAAGATAAAAAGTACAGTAGGTTGTCCATAAGTTGGAAACACTATTTTTCCTGAAACTTTCTCCATTTTTAAATCATATTCATTTAATTTTAATGAAAAATCTTATAAGGACGATCAACAAAATTCGTAAAGGACTTTTTCCCAACCCTCCTTCTAAAAATAGCATGAAAGGAAACTGATATTGAGATTAAAAATAACTAAATCAGCACCGTTAATATCACACTTACTATTTGCTGACGATAACCTAATATTTGGAGAAGCATTCGCTTGTGAAGCTATGCATTTGAAACAATTATTAACATAGTATGAAAGTGTATAGGGTTAAAAGATGAATTATGGGAATTCGTCAATCTCATTAATTTCAAATGTACAAGAAGAAGTTAGAGAGAGTATTCTATCCATTATGGGTATGACAGAGTCAAGAGGACCAAACAAATACTTAGGCCTCTCGACAATAATTGGAAGATCAAAGTACGCCTCTTTAGAGTAAATCAAGACAAAAGTTTGGACGAAAGTGAAAACCCGGGGATCATAAACAACTATCAAAGAGAGGAAAGGAGATCCTCGTAAACCATGGCTACATACACCATGTCCTATTTTGAAGCTCTATGCTAACTACTTGTGAGGAAGCTCGATAAAAAAGGAAAAAAACACTGGTCAAAGTGAAAATATTTTTGTACATTAAAATAAATGGGAGGCGTAGGTTTTAAGGATTTGAAACATTTCAATCTGGCACTATTAGGAAAGCAAGCATGACATCTCCTGAAATTCTGACATAAAAAATAGCAAGAATTTTAAAGGCGAGGGACAACAATTTTAGAAGTAACTATGGGGCAGGGACCCTCATATGCCTAGAGATCTATAATGGCCGGCAGAGATTTACTCGATAAGGGCATTCAGAAAACGATAGGGAATGGTGAAAGTACAACTGTGAAAAACGACAAATGGTTACCGAGATTAGGGCTGGTAAAGCCAATATCCCTGCCGGTTAATTATCCAAAAAATACCACTATCAGTAAACTAATGATCGAGAATGGAACACAGTGGAATTCAGATATCATACAAGAATACTTTCAACCCAGAGGAAGCTTGTCTAATCCTAGCTAGGTCAAGGCCACTTGAGCAACAAGAAGATTGCTGGACATGGACACCAACTATAAATGTTATATATTCTGTCAAATAAGGTTATAAATTATTTATTAATTCAATTTATTTTAACAAAGCAAGCATTGTCGCGAGTAGCAACCACAAACCATCTCCTCATTGGAAAGCGATATGGAAGCTACCGATCCCAAAAAAGTTAGTCATTTTATATGGCGGATATGTAATGATCAACTTCCATCAACACTGAATCTCAATCAAAGAAGAATACCAACAGAAATTCACTGTTTGTTGTGCACTAGCAAGGACACTACCATGGAACATATATTCTTCCATTGCTCATTAGCACACCAGCTCTGGTTTGCAGCAAACGTACATCAAGAGGTCTATCATTTTTAGCAACAAAATCCTATCCCTTGGGTTTCAAACATGCTCGTAAAACTTGACAAAGATCTGATGGCTCTTATAACAATGTTGATGAATCACTTATGTTTCCACCGGAACAAGCTTTTGCATGAAGAAGCTCATGAGTTACTCTTTTCTCACTGTGTTCATTTTGCACTACACCAAATCGAGGAAATCAATGTGGGGGACAAAAAAAATGAAAACCGAACCAACGATATGAACCACTGCGGCCCATAATTTCTCGAAACCAAATAGAAGGATATCATGCTTTGATGGAGCAATCATGATATGAATCTCCTTACGAAGACTCTGTATTGCGGAATATTGGATCTTTGTCTATACTAGGGATTCACACAAAACCTAGCACATACGCACGAAATTCAAACGTCTAGTCCGCAGGGTACACTCAATTCTGAATTGCTCTCTAAATAACCCAAAGGTTTAGATCAAAAGGTTATTGTTACTTAATTAACCCGCAGGATTAAGCAACAATGAGGATGCTCGCAAGCAATGAGTTTAACTCAAAATTCTGAATATTTGATTGATAAAAGTGTGTGTAAAAACCGGTACAAACCCACTATTTATAGGGGTAATTCTCGGCTCAATCAAACCCTAAACAAAATTGGAATCTGAATCAAATTATGACAACTTTAAGAAGCTAAAACCATATCTAACTAAAAATCTCAAAGATAACCCTAATTCGGCCGTTCCTGTTATAATTAGACTAGAAGAATATTTCCTTATCTAATCTTACCAAATCTAATTCTAATAAGAATAAAAGACAATTTTCGAAAACCCTAATGGACTGGGTTCAAAAATATTAACTCTTCAAAAGCTCACATGGCCGAGTTATTGGACTGAATAAAATAATATTACAATGATCACACTACCTCATTAAAAAACCTAGTGGAAAAAAAGCATAGTGTTCTTCACGACGTCTTCAATTAATCGAAAAGCTTGAATAATTAATCCAAACCCTAGCCGACTTCTTCTTGATTTCTTCATCATGAAGTTGATCCATCAAAACATTCAATGTCACGTCCCTAACCTTTGTTCTTGACCTTGTCATCGGTCCAACCATGTCACTTAGAGGGTCTCGAACATAACTCTTGAATGTTTGATCAAATCGTGGAATGTCTTCATTTATGGTGGTAGTCATTTTGGAATTTCCATCAATCTAGGAACCAGCTTTTGTATGAAACAAAAGGGTCACTTCTCAGCAGTTCATAGTTAACAATAGGGGTGGCAAATGGGCGGACAGGTCAAATACGGGTTGGGTAATATGGGTACTACCCATTTAGACCCATTTTATAATGGATATAAAATGGGTCGGGTTGAATTTTTTTCAAATTGTGGGTTAAAATGGGTAGATCTGCGGGTTTCAACCCATATGGGTTAAAATATAAACTCATATATGCGTTAAGATATAAATTTGAGATTTTTCACATTTTTATAAAATTCAATTTTTCTGTTATTCTATAATTGTACTGTACGTATTGTGTGAACTCATAGTACTGTACATATTAATTAACTGTACGTATTATTCTATTTTAGAAAACTATACGTATTATGAGTAAAATATACTCACGAGCATGCAACAAAATGAATTTACTATTCTTGTGGTTGCAGACATGTTAAAATAATACATTAATATAATTTGATCCATTACCCATTTACCCCATACCCACTTGAATATAAAAATAAATAAGCCGCTTGACTCGCGGTCAATATTGCCACCCTTAGTTAAACAGACCAGGGATCTCTACTTCAATTGCTTTCATGTATTCCCCATTGATGGTTGTAACTTAAAAGACTCCTTTTGGTTATGAACTGGTGTCCTACCATTATTCAGGAGAAAAATAGGGAAAAGGATTAGGATGACACACACCCAGGGTTGAAGCTAAACACTTACTATGCCTTATTTAAACATCACAATGGTTTAGGCACTACAGGTCTGATTATGAAGGATGTTTTAGGCTCAGTTCCTTCTTTTTGTATCCCTTTCTCTGCCTTCTTTGGACCAAAAGGCGATATCGCTCGCCCGCAACACCCCCACCAGCCATACACCCCAGGCTTTGGTGGAGGAGGTAAATTCACGGTAGTCCAACGTTAGGACCCGTTGGTGGTCTGCACTTGGTGCTCACAAGGGACCCACGCTGCTCATGTACACCCGTGGGCGTACACTTGCTCCACATGGACATCCCCACACTGCCGCTACCGAGTTTCGAACCTGTGACCATTGGACCAACAAACCAACGTCCCAACCGTTGGGGTACACCCGTGGGTGTACTATTTCAATTTTCATATCAATATCTCTAGTTACTCACTCCGTCCCAGATAGATTTGCAATCTCATCATTATCACGTTGTTCAAGAAACATGTTTGACCGTTAATATCTTTATCTACGTATAATGACAAATAAAAATTTGATATTTAGAAACTACTTGTTACGAAGAATTGAACAATATCATATACAATAATATTATTGTTCATAAATCTATTCAAATATGCGATCAAACTTTGATAGAAAATAGGGTAAAAAAAGTAGAAGTGCAAATAGAGCTGGGATAGAGAGAGTACATATAGGCTCTGTTTGGTAGAGTTGTGCTTATAAGCAAAACTGGCTTATTTTGAAAGTAGGGGGAGACCAACTTCTGTTTTTATCCCAAAAATAGTTTATGCTTTTAAAAAAGTAGTTTTTTTGCACTATACCAAAGACCAAAAAGTACTTTGCTTATAAGCACAATAGCTAAAAAGCTCTGCCAAACAGAGTCATAATAATTTTGTATATAAAATTTAATATTTAAAAAATACTCCCTCTGTCCCATAGAAAATTACTCAATTTCTATTTTCGTCCGTATCACAGAAAATGGTTCAATTCAGTTCTTACCTAAAATGACAAAAAATAGGCTTACACATTTACTATATTACCCCTCAAACTATTTATTAATTCATGAGTTAACTCTTCCATAAATAAAATTCCCTTCAATTATTTTTCATCAACACTTCCACCTCAACTTACATAAAATACCGATCTAAAAGTAATTGGACTATTTTCTATGGAACAGAGGGAGTATTTTTTAACAAAATCCCACATGATATTTTTATTATTTATACATTAATTTTTATTTAGAATCAAAGTCTTTTAAATTTAATTTGAAAAAAGTAATTGTGCCATTAATTTTGGAATAGAGAGAGTATTTTGTTTATTAAAAATTTGATTTGCACAACGTCTACATGAGTCATGGCCAATGCAGGGTTTGAAATTACTCAAGCCTAGGTAGTTCCAAATAAATAATTACAATTTCTTTCTACTTTCTCTATTTTTTTAAAAAATTAATTTAACTTTTTGAGTCCATCTCTTGAAAGAACGTATTTCCATAAACTATAAAAAGACCAAGGACTGAATTGCAATTTAACATAGTAGGCAAGAAAATTCGCGGGTCTAAATAGGGGAAATTCTGGTCAAAATTCGGATCATAAGGATATGGGCTATTTCACGCGCCTATATATCTTAAAACCTCAACTTTCCATCTATTTCTCCAATCCTTATCCGCAACAGTTACCATTCGCCATCGCAACTAATTCCCAAATTGCGATCTACAATTATGTCGTCTTCAGATCTCCAAATTCACTCCTTCGGCAGATCGTCGAAAAACATTACAAACTGCCTCTAATTCCAAATTGCAGCATAATAAACTTTGGAAGAGAGGGAGAAATTGAACGATTCATCAAATACTGATAAGCATGATGGTTTTCCTATTCAATTATAATTTTGTTCGTGATTTCAGTTTTGATTTGCGATATAATCCTAACGTTTTATTAATTTGATTGAATCTTACTGTTAAGATGATCTTAACCAAACAATAATGAAAATCGAAGAACAAAGTATTGTTGCTGCTAATATCATACCTTCTGAAGGTATGAACTCAAACAAGTTCTCCATTTCGATTCACTGTTAGATTCATTAAAATTCGAACGTTTCACACAGACAGTGAAACCTTTTAAATCATACGTACTACCTTTCCGTTGATTAGAAATAAAGCCTTTTTGTTTATGAAATATAAATCTCAGTACATGTTAACATTTCAAATTTCATTGTTTTATGATTTAAAGTCTATGTTTCAATATAAAGTTTTAATGTTAATACTGAACATATTTAAAAGTTAAAGATCATAAAAGAAAAACAAAAAGAAAAGTTAACTGAAATTACGAATGATTAACATATAACATGTATGATTAACATTAAATATTTAATGTTTCGACTTCAAACCCTAATGTTTCACTTGAACTTATTGCAATGTATGAACATATACCAAATTTAGCTGAATTTGACGTGACTGAATGGTTCAATGGGCTACAAGTAAGAACGCCGCAAGATTTGGAGAACCTTGGCAAACGGTCGGATTTGGCTACAAAAAAACTACACAACGAAAGAACAACCAAGGAGTCATTATTGCAAAGTACTTTGTGTGCTCATGTCAAGGGAAAACTCAAGAAAAAAATAGCGACATCAACCCCACCAATACCGGTATGTGATAGATCGAAAGATTCAATCTCAAGAAAGAGAAAGACAACGGAATTTCTTGTAACCAGAACGAGGTGTAAGGCTGAAATACAAATCAAATTGGTTGACAACCATTATAAAGTTATGCACCATATCTTGCAGCACAACCATGAGTTCATACGGACGGCTTGGTAATATCTACAAAAGATTATACACCATATTTGAATTATGCATTTTATGGTCAAAATATATCACTATAAACATGCAATGTTTAACATATATATCTAACCTGGCAAACAAAAAATCAAGTAACTTAATTTTTTTAAAAAAAATGAACAACACCAAATCCAGAATGCAACATCTGAATTATGCATTTAATGGTGAAAATGTATCACTATAAACATGCAATGTTTTAACCTAAACATCCAACTCGGAACACAAAAAATTAGGTAACTTTGAAATTTTAAGAGAAATAAACTCTTGAAATGTACATTTCATAGTGGCCATATATCACTATAAGCCATCATTGTTTTAATCTAAAAATCCAACTTGTCGTACCTAAAATCATATCACATCAAAATAACTAAATAATATCTTCTTGCATCCAAAACAAACAAATTTTGGGCATTCTAAATCCACAAACTATTACATAGCTTTCAAATGACATTTGATCAAGAACAAGAAAGTTGAAAATAGGCATGAATCCAGCTTCTTTCTTCTTAAAATTGCTCAAATGTCATCAATCCGCTTCTACGTCGCTGGATATCAAGGATATCTTGAGAGCTGGGCAGTTGCTCTAAATAGTGTCAGGGTCTTCTTGAATGGGCACCATTTTTTATTTCGAAAAACGTTATGATAATTTGGAAGTAACCACTTCACATAACTTCGAAACAAGGCAAATGTCTCACCAGCAGCCTATAAAACAGCAACAAATTATACTACAAATCCACTAAAACAAAAAAAAACACCTTACACATTCAGCTTAAGACCTGCAATCTCTTCATATGCTTAAATGATAATATAAATATCGAAGTGCACAACCCGACTACCAGTAACAACTTTACCTAACTCACTCAAACTACCAAAAAAGTTTGTACCATTCAGCATACAACTCGCTGTAGTACAGTACACAAAAAATTAATAATAACAAGAAAGTCACACATTCGAATCCAAAACACAAAACCTTTCAATTCAAACATAACACCTCTCACTAAATTTGATGAAAAAATTGCTGTGACTCTTCATGTTTTGGTTTATGCTGATGATCTTATTATTGTTGGTTCGTATCTGGAGATGATGGCTAAATTCAAGAAGTATTTGTGTTCTTGTTTTCATATGAAGGAACTTGGTGCCTTGAATTATTTCTTAGGCATTGAGATAGCTCGTTTCCCTGATGGTATGTTTCCGTGTCAACGAAAATATGTTTTGGATATTTTATCAAATACTGGGTTATTGGCGGTAAAACCCACAAATTATCCCATGGAACAACACCACAATTTGGCGCGAGTTGATGGTCCTCTTTTTGATGATTCAACGCAGTATGGTTGTATTCATGGTGTTAAATTTACCACTGGGAGAAATTAATGACATGATCATTCCAACTGCTACTCCCTCAGTCCCAACCAAATTAGCACAGAACCTTTTTCACAGTCTCCAATAAACATGTTTAACTGTAAATATATGCAACTATGTATAACAACGACACATAAAAAGTTGATATTTAGAAACTAAATGTTATGACCAATCTAACGACATCTCATACGATAATATTATTTTTCATATATCTATTCAAATATGTGGTCAGAGTTCGACAAATTTGACTGAAAAATGATTATGTACAGATTTTGCTGGGATAAAGGGAGTATGATGTGCCCAATTTATATCATATTTTAACACATTCAAAATATGATTTTGTAATAGAGTAGATATTTAATTTGAAGGAAGTCGACATTTTATCAATTGGAGGGTTAGGATGATATCACATGTTTTATGTCATAATTCTTTGATTTATGAAGTGTTTTGAAGATCATTTTGAAGACTTCTTTTAAAGAGTTTGGGTTTGAAGAGTTGGGGATTGAAGAGGCGACGGAATTTTGAAGCGAAGTCCAATTATTCTGGAAATTGATAGAAGCTGAGCAGAGAGCTTGTCACGTTCAGTGTGAAATCTACACGGTTAGTGGGCACGACCAGTGTCAAATTGGCACGGTCTGTGGCAAAGGGTCCAGCACCCCATTTTGTTGTTTTTCTCTTTTAATTCCTAGACTACAAATACCCCCCTCTCTCCCCCATTGAAGACCACGTTTTTCTATCTTCAAAACCCTAGTTTGCATTCATTCCTTCATCTTTTCTCCTATGTTTACCATGATTTTTGTACTTTTGTTACGAGTTTAGCTAATCTAGGCTGCTCTTGGGAGCAATTGGTAAGCATTTCTAGTATGCATTTGTGAGATTTGATTTCTCTTAATTTGTGCTTTGATTATCAAGTATTTTTTGTGCTTCCTTGTGTAGTTAATGCATGATTTAGACAAGGATGATCAACTAGTTGATGATTGTAGGTTAATTATTTGCTAGGATTTTGGTCAAACCCGAGATACTTTGACCTTTTGTCGATGTGATTATCGTTAGTTGATTTTAGGTTCTAACTTTAACCGAGGAGAGATGAGAAATATCTTCACTCGAAATGTGTTGATAAGTTCTCCACAATATATAATTCATGCATAAAAATAGGATGATTAGCAGGTGATCAAAGGATAACTAGAAATGTAAACCAATTGCCCAAGACTCGTTATCATCTTTATTCCATCTTTTGTACTAGTGTGATTGTATTTGCATTTTCCTCTATAACTGTTTGTCAATTTAGTAGTTTAAATTAAGTGTAGTGTTTTTCAAAACCAAAACCCCCCACTTTGTTACCACACACGTAGAGTGACTTCTTCATGTTTTTAAACTACGTTTAATACTCGATAAAACCCCGACCCTTTTCCTTGTGGACGGCCCCGGCTTGCTACTATCTACTTTCTAGTAGTTAACCGCAATTAGAACCTATAAA
>JAULKJ010304414.1:0-11358 GCA_032355405.1 Rubia balearica | reverse complement strand
AACATGGTATAGACCTTAACACCCCGAGCCGCGTTGTGGCTATTAGATCCCACTTGCTTCATAAAATAAATAAAATTAATAAATTAATAAAATCGTTTAGTATGATATAGTTAACAAAACAAATAATAGATAAAAATGAATAAGCACTAAAAAACAAATAATAGATAAAAATGAATAAGCACTAAAAATAGTGGGAACTTCCAAGAGTTCTATTGGGAATTAAGAATGTAGGTGAAACGGGGGTTGTCGAGCAACATGGTATAGACCTTAACACCCCGAGCCGCGTTGTGGCTATTAGATCCCACTTGCTTCATAAAATAAATAAAATTCTTCTCTGCATTAGTATTAAATAAGTAATTTAAAATTGACATACCTCCTAGTTTTTGTTCGCACCACTTGTTTCCCTTTATTCCACATGAATCCTAAATGTTATTGTAATGAAGAAAAAAATGAAATTAATAAAAATCCATGTTGAGGAAATTGAGACTATAAGATTCAAAATTTTGTTTTAGGTTAAGGCTAAATGGCCATAAATGTGCAATGTCCGTCACCCATCGCTCCTACTATCTATTAGACCGACAAAAAGATACCCGCATTAGAGATATGTTAGTTATTGATGGATCCATAACCAGATGAATTTTCATCAAGCAACATTAATATGTGAGTTTTATTTTGTTGCTTATAATACATTTTCCCGTCTAAATAATTTAATTACTATTTGAGAGTATCAGACAACGCATTTGTTCAGTATATAAGATCATGGACCACATCTACATAGTATCAATTGATTTTATGATAGAAGCCCATTATTCTTAGATGGTATAAGATCCCAAGGTTGGCCTCATCGGCCCAGTAGACGTATATTTCCACTGATAGCCCCGTAAGCCTCTTCTGTCCACGTTTGTGCGACAAATAATACCGCTGCATGTGAGTAGACGTGTTTGAGAGTCTCACACTAGTGGTTGACAAAATATTTGTTTAGTTTATAAGATAATGGGCCACCTCTACATAGTACCAATTAATTTTATAATAGAAGCCCATGATTCCTAAAATGACAACATTAATTTATATAAATACATATAATAAATTTAAAATCTAATCAAACTCGTAAAAAGAAATGATAAAATTTGAATACAAAAGCTAATAACCTTTAAAAAAGGCACCCAAAAATAAGAAGCTAATTAAATTCATAAACGCACCAATTATTAAAAGAGAAATGGTATAACTCTATAGACCATTAAATTATTAAATATGTTAAAGATTAAAGAAAATAATTTCCTATCAATTAGATAGTTATATTTAAAATAATACATGATAAGTATATAATTAAATACCAGTACTATAATAAAATGGATCTTTTACTTCACCCATTTTACTTCGTTTTTTTTGAAAAAAAAATCTGAAAACCGTGTTAAGAAATCCTTTTACCTCGGGTTTTAAAAAATTAAGGAAAAAATACTTTTTACCTCGATTTTTTTAAAAAACCTAGGTAAATGTTATTCTTTTTACCTAGATTTTCGTTTAGCCGAAGTAAAAAATTAAATGGGCGACATCGAAAATATGTCGGTGTCATGTCGGTTTAAACAAAAACACACCCACCTTGGCCACTGGTCGACTATATACGATGGAACAACATGAGACATGTATTCTAATATCAGCGTGCTATTATTAATTGATTTAAACCACTACTTATATGTAGCTGACATCGAGTATATGTGGCAAAAGACAAATTAGCAATGTATGTGTTGTTTCAGTTAGGCTGGACAGTCGATCATTGAAAGACATAACCGATATCGTCCAAACATCTATTGTTACCCAATGTTTTATGGCACCAAACACTAGTGGAGAAAAGGCCTATTAAAGGTGATTTTATTGGACCGAAGAAGGCGATTTTAACAGATAGCGGTGGCAGAGGCTCTATCTGCGGTGGCGAGGTGTCCTTCTTCTGCGCACCAGTCGTGGAGGAGGGACTCCAACGGTGGCGGACGGATCTCGGGCAGACAAAGGGATGGTGGTGGCCTAGACTTCTCCTGCGGTGGCCGATCGAGTCTTCTCCGATGGTTGCCGAGTTTTCTCCAGTGGTGGCCATGTTTTTATCTTCAACGGTGGCTGAGTCTTCTCCGGCGGGATGACAGTGAATGGAGGTTGAGGGTGAAGGGTGGTGTTTTCACGGATGAAGGCGGGGACATGAGGGGCGTGGTGTAGATGATGATGCTGAGGTGTTAGTGAAAAAAATATGAGGAGAGAAAAACTCTAGGGCCGGGAGTAGTATTTATATGGCCCACGTTAAAGGCATCCCTTTAAAGACCCAAAATCAGCTCCGATATCGAAACCTCATCCGGAACTCAATCAAAAGCGGTTCTACACTAGAACCGCATTTAGTTGATGTCTATCAAAGACAGATACTAAGAACCACCTTAACACTTCAGGCGTCGGAAACTCATTCAGACCTCAATCAAAGGCGCTTCCTAAGTATCCGCCCTTGATTAGTGCCTTTAATCAAGCCTTTTATACTAGTGAAACTATTGTAGGTATTATATAGCATAAGAGATATCAATTTTTTGAGTCATACTAATCGATAGCCACCGACTGCACAAGACATGTCGTCGACGTTGGTTGTTAACTGAAATTTTGTTAAATCCATTTTGCTAGTTGCAAAGAACCAACTGTTGGATTGGTTTATTCAACCATTTTCCAACATCTTCTCATCTACAACAACCAAACACATCATCGACAAAAGTAGACAGGGTAGAAAACAATGCAATAGTTCTAACACGACATAGTTTTTTTTAAAGAGTTAAACACCATGAAAGGTGTTAATAATTAGTTATAAAACAACATAATTAGTCAATGCAATGTAATTAAATTCCCAAATATCCATTAATTCCATTTAATTTCATAATTCAACAAGTTTTATCTTTTGATCTCATCTCCATTGTAGTGTCATCTTCCTGGCTAGCGATTGGGCCGGCTTGCCCTCCATCCTAGAAATTTGATTCCCTCCTCTCGGATGGGTTGCCTCCACCATATTTAGCGTGAGAAGGACCTAAAGGTTGTTGAGTTTTCTCGGGAGACCAACTCCTTGTTTCTGGATTATGATAAATCGCTTGACTCTTCAATATTAAAATGCATCAGTACCTTGTCCATGTCGCGCTGCAACTCGAAAACTACATCCTTCTTTACCGACACCTCATCTAGGATCCTAACCCACATTGTACTCGATAACACAACTGCAGATATTAGAAACATAACAGAGTGTTTAAATTCTTAATTAAACTAAAAAATTTACATAAATCAAAAGCAAGTTAAAATAACTGTTTTACCTCACGATTCAGTAAGGGGTTGATTATCAAGTGTCGATTGTGCTTGCACATCTGCATGAGCCCGCTACATGACCCACTGGTCGTTATCCCACCCCAATAATTCTTTGAAAAGTACTGCTTATTGTAGTACATTGGAAGAATCTTGGTAATGTATTCAATCTGGATATCCTGCTGCTAGAGTAGTTTGGTGATGATGTTTCCGTATGGGAGATTTTTGCTTCTCTTACTTGCAATGACCATCACCATCTCATTGATGATCATGAAACCAATATCGATCCACTCTTTGATGGTGATGTTGGAAAATAGCATAAATCCATCAATTGTGCACTATGTAGGATTACTCGTTCAGATCAAGTTTCTGACAATGAGCTCGTACACCATAGGCTTCTCCAGTCCGAGGGTACCGAACTTGATTCCCTTGGAATAATCAATGGAAAAATCAATCACACTGGAAGTATTTTGTTAATAAAGGATATGTGTACAGGTGGTCGGGGTTGTTTCTCTCTCTTGGCCAATTGTCTTTAAAATACAAGCGACGCAATCTGGTCATTGTGTTCTTGATCAGGCACCCAATGGATTCATTGATGGTCTTGAAAATGACGATGAACCACTTCTTGTTCACCTTTGTCTTGTAGTTATCGTTATCGAGGATGTTGAAGTTTGAGTAAATCTGAACGACTTCAGCTTGATACAAAGAGAGGTCAAGATGTTGGAGGTTTTGAAATTTTGCCGACCAAAACGGCTCCATGAAGAAGTTCATGTGCTCGAAAATTGATGTTCTCACTTTCATAACCCAAACATCTATGATGCCCCTATCCGAGAAAGGTTAAACCTATCCTGGTTCTCGTGGCAGCTCCACCTATATTCATCGAAGGTGACCCAGGATCCCACCTTCTTCTTCAAAACACTCCTTCGGCAGCCGGAACATCTCGGCCTCATCGGGGACTCATCCCCATGTCTCATATTCAGCGTCTTTATCCCCAGTATTGTCCTACTCAATAAATTAACACATTTTATCACAATAATTCTATACACTTTACAACAAACCAGTTACAATTCACAATAAAGCAACAATCAATAGTGGAAAACCCTTGAGTAAAGACATGGAATCAAAGGTGATTCTTGAGGAAATGCCTTTAATTAGGACCCATAGAAGTTCCAAATTTGAAAATCCCTCCCAAGAACCACCTTTAATTTTAAAGTTGATTTTAAATCGATTAAAGGTGGTTCATGAAGAACTGCCTTAAATGGGTTGTCTTTGTTTGACTTTTGGACAAAGTATACATAGCTAGGGTTTCTCTCTTTCCTCAGTTTTCCCATTACACAACTAAATCGCCTCCATTTTATACTCTTTCCCCTCTCCACCACTGCCACCCTCCGCCCACCCTCAACCTCCATTAACCCTCACCTCTGCCGCTGAAGCTCGCTTCCCCCGATTAGATCTCCGCCGTATCGCTTGGCTCCGCCGCTTGCCTCTGCTGCTGAACCTGTGTCCACGTTGTTACTATTTTTTCCGTGGTTTCACACTCGATTATAGTGTGTGTATGGTTTTATATATTTCTTGATCAATTATAGTGTGTTTCTTTTCATATACATAGGCACCGGTATGAGCCTTTTGGGCACTGATACCGGTGCTCCATACTTGAAAAAAAGCCCAAATTTTCTACATAAATTAATTTGAAACCCTAAATCTAACCCACCCTCATTTCCCTCCCATTATCCTTCCTTTACCTCTTCTCCCTCCTCCTCCTCCACAACCTCTCCCTCTTCGGCGGTGCCGTTGCCCTTCCCCACTTTGAAGGCTTCGACGCAGACGACGAGCCCCTTTCCACCCTCCCCAATAATCTCCCCCGCTGCTCCCTGCCCCCATCACCCTCACCGGCCCCACCATGGCCCTCCTCAATTTGATGCCATTGCGCCCCCATTGATGATATCAAGAAACCCTCCAGCTCCATCGAGTACTGGGATTGGGACGTGTTCGAAGGAATTCATACAGAGACGATCTCGTAGTTTAACACACGGATCCGCTTCGATTCGGGGGGTGACGAGATAAACACAGAGGTTAGAGTGAATCTTACTTCTTGCCTTTAATGTTCAAAATGGTGGGTTGTTACCTTGGTTCGAAGCACTTTATTTTCATATTAGTTTAAATAGATACAAATTATTTTAGCTACCTTAGTTGAATAGTAGTGTTGAATATTCATTGAATTAAATTCACGTTTTCCTATATTTTAGTGCATTTTTTGTGTTTTAATAAATATTTTGTTTTCTAATTTTTAAAATAAACAACGAGCACGAGTAAAATCGGTGCTCATTTTTTTATGGATCACCTATTTATAGAAAGCATTGGCATCGATATTTTGACCTCTTGATATACCTTTGGCTAAGTAGGGTTGTGCTAGAACAGAGAATTGTAGAACCGGTACAAATTACCTGCACTGGAAACTACGTTTCACCACCGGTACGAACTATCGGTGCCTATGAAACTAGGTTCCTGCACCCCCTACTTAGACACCAGCATTCCAGGGGGCCGAATTACCGGTGCCTAGCTATGTACCCCCTTTGCAGTAGTGATCATTTCAATTATAACAAAATTTAAAAAATCACAACAAACAAGAATGACAGTTTTAAACTAGTAGAGAATGCTCTATTAAAGACACCGTAGGATGGTGGTTCCACAAAAACCGCCTTTAATTGACATCATAAATGATTTTCGAGTTTAAAAATGGCTCTCTTAGGTCACTTTTTTTCATTTTAAAGGCAGTTCGAAGGTAATTAAAGACAGTTCTGCCTTTAAATGCGTCAATTAAATGGCTTTTGGGTCATCTATTAAATTTAAAGGCAATTCTACACTAGTATTATTATATGCTGCAACTGCAAAGGCGATCACAATGTGAAGTAGAAATTTTATAAACCATTGCGAAAATTTTCATTATAGCACCACTCACATAGGAATCAATATTTAGGAAACCTAAAATCACTTGGAGATTTTTTTTAAAAAAAAAAAACTAATGCTGAAAGAGGTGTTTCTGGTACGGCATTGATGGGTCAAAAATAACAACTAAAATTTTGCATCGGATAAAATTTTCCACAACTGATCATTTTATTTTTATAGTTTTATTCATTTAAACAATAATATTTTGGCAGAATAATGTAACCTAGTGTTTGACCTGAGAGGGGTTATAAGGCACTCACTTATCATTAAATTCCTTATTTACTTCTACTTGATGACCAAACATAAGAAGAGAAAACAAGAACTGTTGAATACTTACTTGCAAATATAAACAACCACAAAAACTTTTTTCCCATGTCAGCATATACTAACAAAAAATTGGATTGTTGTACAATCCCTAATGAGTGTTGTTAGGGAAGATCCGATGACAATGTGAGCATAAAAACTGATGCAGCTGCATGTTCAAACTTGAGAGTGCAAATACACTATATTATCATAAATATGATCCATCTCGGCTACATATTACTTGTAATGTTTTGCCAATCAAATACTGAAATATTACTTGAAATGTTGAAACAGAAATTTAATAATGAAAACTGAAAATGTTGAAAGATTACTTGAAATACTGAAAACTATTGCAGCTGCAAATTCACTAAACTTGAGAGCGCAAATTAAGACACTATTATTGTTATTAAACATCATAAACAAGGTCCGTCTAGGCTACAGAATGGGGAGAAGTAAAGAGATGAGAAGCAACATTGATGAATATATTATCATAAAATCATACGTAAAAGGATTTGGAAATATAGATTTTGACTTTTCTGATCCATGCTACCGGTAATAATCCTAGTTTGTGGCACACAATGTTTTTCCATTCAAAATACTGAAAGATTACTTGAAATGTTGCAAGAGAATTTAATAAAAGGGAAACATGCATACAAAGCACGATATTGGGCGGATTGGTGAGTGAAGGAGATGGATGATATCAATCCAAAGAAGGAGGTTGGTTCCAGAAGTTCTCGGACAGAAAATTAATGTCTTCATCTGCTCCCACCTGAGAGGGTTGAGGAGCTAGCTGCTGGC
This sequence comes from Rubia balearica, assembly GCA_032355405.1. Taxonomy (NCBI): domain Eukaryota; kingdom Viridiplantae; phylum Streptophyta; class Magnoliopsida; order Gentianales; family Rubiaceae; genus Rubia; species Rubia balearica. Next base: position 3,999 of record JAULKJ010304414.1, on the reverse strand, counting down.
CTGTGTTGGAATTATCCTGAGATGGAGCGTCTTCAACGGGTGGTGGAGCATTTTCAACGAGTTCTGGAGTTGGGTTCTGATGAGCCTCCCTCGGAAATGTTGCGACTCTATATGCTGTGGAAGCACCCAGATTCGGCCTACTTCTCACCGGTTCAGACACCTCAGCAGTCCTTTTCAACAATCGAGAACGGTATTTCTGAAATGCAAAATTAAGTGTTAAACTCCTCCTATATGTTTAAATATTTGAACATCTGCTTCTCAGATGAAACTGTGTATTTTGAGCAAATAAATTAAAGGCCTTTCTCGTTGAAAACCTTAGACACCTATTTCAAGTATGTATTTTAATATAAATTAAGAAGAGAGCATTATTATAACCTGCAAATGGCTGGAAACATGTTGCAATGTCAGCTGATCTGAAGCGCCCATGAACTCAAGAATTTTCTTTGGGACAAGATCTACATTCCAAAATAAAAATGAATGTTAATTGATTGATTATATAAGAGAATTAAGAGCGGATGGATATATATTGTTTACCTTTAGGATCTAAGGTATACATGGCCTTCAAAAACTTCCTCTCCAACTCTTCAGTCCAAGTTACCCTATTCTTCTTGTCGGATCCTTTTTCGCTCTCCCGATCTTCATCGATAGGCACAGCTGATGCGGAAGCTGAGGCCGACGACGGAGAACTCATGATTTGGATAGAAATGGAGGAAAACTTTTCAACCTCTGAATTTCTGATTCCTGAAACTTTACTCCAGAAACTTTGGTGGTCCACACCATCGTTCAGTGAGTGCACAATGTATGCAACAAAGGCCCCATCTTGTCTTTCCAACTCCATCTTTCTATCATCGGGTGACATTACTGCATTCAAATTCAATACATTTTTTCTGCCAAAATTAACACATCCTGGGCAGTAAATGTATATATATATACATATCAAAATAAGATTTACTACACTTACAACAGGTTTGAAGACGAAGCTTTTTCTGAATGTGGTAGAGTATGTCGCTCGCTACCTGAGCTTGTATCCTGTGGATATTTGTGAGGACCACTCCAACTGTGTCCTTTCTTTCACAAATCGCCATCAGCGTATCTATAGGCTCGCCCCTGTGTATCACTAGCAAAAGAAACAAGAAAACCAAATACATATTAGGGCAGATTTTGCATCCATCAAATACATATTCAAACAAATGGTTACCTTCATAACTGCAACTTCTGAGCATATCTGAAATTATGCTTACACAGATTGCATCAATAGTGGCGATGAGAATACAGATATTTCTTCTTCCTGCCATTGTTCGAATGCACCTCTTGTTTGCTCAACAGCTCCCTTTGAACAAAGATGAATGTTTGAGTGATTTCGAGTGTGTCTCTAGTTGGTTTAAATAGTTGGAATGCTTAACCTAGCGTATTGTCATCATTCATTGAAAAACTATTCTCAAAGTTTCTTCTTCACTAGATTGGGAAAAAAATAATTCGACAAAATCTTTTTGAATAACATTTGATCAAGGTGCATGTATCCTACAATAATATTATTGGAGAAACAATGATCATGAATATCTGTACGATTTCAAATGACATTGCGTGGGAAACAAAAAGTGAGGATTGTATCCAGTATGCATATATGCATATATATATATATATATATATATGAAAAAAAATTAAAACAGGGTGTAATTTTTTAAAACTTTAGATGCAATTAAGTGGCACATTTTAACCCAAATTTACTTAATTCCTTTTAGTCTCAAGGTTCAAATATTTTTTACAAATATTAATTACCCGTGTCGTAAATAAATTTTCTTCTATTGTTTTCCCCAAATACCATATAATAAAAATTATTTGTTTGGTGCTGTCAACGGGAAATATTGAAGTCATTATAACTAATCTGAACCCAAATTGTCTAAAAATAACATACTAATATTATAATTTATTACTAATTTTAATTATTTACTGTATATAATCAATCATAACTTGTTAAATATATAACTTCTAACATATATTTAAAACCATATATATCTCATACTATATACACACAAATATATCATTTAGGAAAATCCAAATAAACAGATAATCGGAAATACAAAATGTTCAATTTTTTTAATACAATGATAGAGTTCATTTGATAGAAATGTGTACACATATTATTTATTTATTATGCATGAAAAAGTCTTGTTTTAGACCGGCTAACTATTAAATTAGGATATTTTATAATTAGTGAGATTAATTAGGTCTTTTGATATTTACTTTAATTTATTGCAATGAAATACACATAATTATGATAACATTTTAAAATGAATCTCACCATATAAATAATTATTTTTTAAATATTTGAATGAAATATTATGTAAATAATCACTTTTTATTGTATTTAACATTGAACGATTTCTAACTAAATTAATTATTTCATTTCATAACTCATATATTTTTTACTTAGATGATTAAACTTTAAATTTTAAATAAATTTTGCTTTCAAATTAAATGTAAGACACAAAATATACATTATAATATTTTAATTAATAATATCATGTAACGCGCGATGTTACTTTACCAGAATTATATAAATTGTTTTCATGAACAAAGTATAGGCTTATGCGATGTCGGTCACCCATCGCCCGTACTATCTATTAGACTGGCAACTGGGAACATGCATTGCAGACATGTCGCTTATTGATAGAGCCCTAACCAGAAGAATTTTCATCAAGAAACATTCCTATATGAGTTTTCTTTTGTTGTTTTTCTTATATAATATATTTTCATATCTAAATAATTTAGTAACAACATTAATTTATATAAATATACATCATAAATTTAAAATCTAATCAAACTTGTGAAAAGAAATGATAAAACATAAAGACAAAAGTTAATAACCCCTAAAAATGGGCAAACAAAAATGAAAAAAACTAATAAACTTCATAAACGTACCAATTATCAAAAGAGAAAAGGTATAACTCTATAAATGATTAATTATGAGAAAGTATAGAATTTCCTATCAATTAGATATTGTAATATTTAAAATAATAAATAATAATTTTATAATTAAATATCACTAAAAGAAAAGGATCTTTTCCTTAAACCGGTATTTTTTGAAAAATTCTGAAAATTGAGGTAAGAAATTTTTTAACTTCGATTTTTTTAAAAAAATAAATCAAAGAAACAATATTTTTTACCTTTTTTAAAAAAAAATCGAGGTAAACATTTTTCTTTTTTACATTATATTTTTGTTTAACCGAGGTAAAAAAAAATATATAACGGCTAACATCATAAACATGTCAATATCATGCCGTTTTAAACGAAATCCACCCATGGCCACTAGTCGACTATGCATGATGGAACAACATAAGACATGTATTTTGATGTTGACATGCTATTATTTACTGAACAAAACCACAACCTATATGCTGTCGACATCGAGTATATACGGCCAAAGCCAAAAAAAAGTGATCATCGAAAGACATAAATCTTTGATGGCACCAATCCAATATCGGTAATGTATAATTTGTAACTGCTCATCTGATTATGAATCAGAGTTTCTTTGATTCTTAATGCCGTTAAGATATTAAATCTGGTTTACAGTTGATTCTTGCTATATTATATATTAATTAGAGAAGTAGTCAGTTTATAGCCGATTCTTGCTGGCTATCGATAAAGTAAGAAGAAGTTGGCCTGTGTCTTGTAGCTGATTCTCGGCAGTCTATTACTGGTTGGTTCATGCAAATTGATTTATTAGTGCTTCTGTGATCATATAAATTATTAGTTAATATGGATTTATCTATTGTCGCAATTCATTCTCATATTGATATTTGTGTTTATTTGCATTCTTAGTTTAATCGATATTGTTTTCTTAGTTAATATATAATATTTTCATCAAATTAAGGTGTGGTAGCTAACCAACTGACGCAGTCAGAATATCGATAAGATTCGAAAGCACGAATCTTGAAGAACAATTAAGGTCTGCAAGCACAAACCCTAGGTTTTGGTTCTGGAATCCACCAGAGAGAA
>JAULKJ010304386.1:0-11360 GCA_032355405.1 Rubia balearica | reverse complement strand
ACTTCAAGTTTGCGTAGAAAACACTGATGATACTGAGGTTGAAAGCATGTTGTGTCTGGAAAATTTTTCCCACCCAAGACTCTGGATTGTTTGTAGGAATGAAGGTGCCACCTCTATTCCTCACTCTGGGTGATGCCGGCGTCCTTTGTATGATTCATGTACGGACCTAGCCTCCTCGGACACGAAGGTACCGTCCGGGTACTTCCACGGAAAAACATTTAGTTGAGAAGGAGAGGATGCATGGCGTCTTCTCTTTAGCTTGGATTTAGGTGACATTTCCTAAAAAACATATTAAGGCATTTTAACAAACACCTTGGGTGCGACCTCAATAGTTCATCATATTAAATAATGAATGCATGGATGTGGGACTACAGAGGAACTTTAAACATAAGTTTTGATAAGATGATGTGAAATACCTTTTTCTACAAGCTCTATTTGGTAGAATTGTCGGTCGTCCGTTGTTGTTGGCTGAGAAAGGGAGATGGTTGCAACTTATGAATTTTAATGTTTGGAAGGTTTGAACATCACAATGTTATTATTTATACTAAGAAGACTTACACAGGTAAATTCCAGATATTACCGGTGTATAAACTTCAAAAATAAATCTATAATTTTTCACTAAGTACCTAGCAACGGTATACATACTGGTGCAACCCATCAAAATACCAGTGTAGATTGTTCACAAAAGCAGCTGACAACAGCAACTTTAAATGGCAACTACATTTTACCCCCCAACCCGAGAGAAAACAAATAATTTTTTCACCAAGTACCAAGCAAAGGTATACATACCGGTGCTAATATTATGCTTATCGGTGTACAAACTTGACATATGCAACTGTTTGCAGCTCCTTTAAATGGAAAATAGATTTTTTTTCTTACCCAAGAGCAATGTCACAAAATATTTTCTAAGTACCTAGCACCGGTACTACTGACTGGAGCCATTGTACAAATCCCCTATTTCCTTACACTGGTATATCTCCATTATACCGGTGAAAACGTATCTTACCATTAAAAATGTCTTCTTTTCCAAACATCTCATCCTTTCTAGTCTTAAGGGGGTGGGGGGTGGTGTATTACATGAAATAGGGGGACTATTACAAAAAACTTAACAAAATAAGTGGGTAAGCATTACAAAGAATACTGATTCAAATACATGAGAATTTCAGTCTATCTTTTACACTTCAACACAGTGTCCCCACCCACAATTTCACCACTCTCATCAACCCACAACCCATCACCATGAGAACGCCGTCCCACCACGGGTCCACCGAAATCTTCCAAACTGGGAAATACTCATGGAAACTCAGGACTATCAAGTATGAATGGGTAGTCAATTTCCTCTTCAAAGTAAAACTTCTTACCATGAAGCACTACACAGAACTTCCCATTGGAAGGGTCCTTGATGTAAAAAACCTGTCACGCGTGGGAAGCTAAGATGAACTTGTCATCTTCCTAGCCTACACGATTCAAGTTCACTAGTGTGAAACCAATTGGTTTTTCAACAACAACACCAGAACCATGCTCCACCCAACGCCACTTGAACACAACAACTTTGAACACTACATAATCCAACTCCCAAATTTCCTCAATCACCCCATAAAAAGGCATCACAGAAACTACAGGATGTTTGTCTCTTTTGCTAGCTTGTCACATAGATCCATATTCAATGTATACACCACTGTTCTGCGTCATGCTCTTCTCATCCTTCTCCAATGTAGAGAAACTGAAATCGTTGATGTCATAACCTTGGTATCGTCTGACAGTGCAGTTCGCTCTTCTTGTAAATGCCCGTAGCTTGCTAGGCATACCTTCCACATTGCACAACTTGTAAAACCAACTAATGAAGCTTGAAGAATGCTCTAACTGTATTCTGTTCGAAGGCCAGGCTGGATGAATCTCTTCCAACATGGAAACCTGCTCTTGAACATATATTGCGGTCTCGCTACTATTTCATAAAATATACAAGTGAACAGTCATTAACTCAGCATTCAAGGGTGTATGAAGCATACCCTTCGACCATAGGGTCTCATTATGCCTCCCACCGTGTGTTCCACAGGGGACACCGACCGCTCTTTTTCCAACCAGGTTTGAAGTACAATACTCGATGATCTTCTCAGTTACATACCTCTGAATAATCGATGCATCAGGGCAGCTTCTATTATACACATATCCCTTGAAAATAACTATATGACTCTTGAACGGGTACATCCAATGCATCCCAACCGGTCCGCAAATACGTGTCTCTCTAACCAAGTGTATCACAAGGTGAACCATGATGTAAAAAAATGATGGGGGAAATAAATTTTCCATTTGACATCAAATTACAACAGCCTCACGTTCCAGTTAATCCAGCAGTTACCTGTATATATTCTTCTAACATATCAAGTTGAAGAATAAACACAAGCGCATAATTGTAAATCTAACTTTCTCTTTCAGAGAACCCCGGATCACAACCGGCAAGAGTTTTTACATAAGGACATGACAAGCATGCGATTTCAATGCATTAAGACGCAAATCATCATTCACAAAACGACTAACATTAGAAGAGTAGCCAGAGGGTTCCTTCATGCCTCGATTGCTCTCACACATAGACCTCCTCTCAGAAACTGATAGATTATAAGGAGCGGGAGGCAAGTATGTTTTCTTCCCTCGAACCTCCTGTGCCAGATCCAATCGAATACCATTTCCACTAAATCTTTTCTCGCATTTAAGCTATCCTTAGTTCTCCCGGGGATGTTCAGTAACATGCCTAATAAGCTCTCACAAAAATTCTTCTCAATGTGCATGACATCCAAACAATGTCGAACCTGAAGATTCTCAAAGTATGGAAAATCAAAGAAAATCGATCGTTTCTTCCACATAACTTCTTACCAAGAAATAAATTCAATTTATTCACCTTGATGTGAATAACCACACCACTCAACGGTTTCTTGCCATCGACGAATGCCATCTTGTTATCACGCAACTTGTGCTTTAATGGGAGGAATGTTTGGTGACCCAGATATACTGTGTTCAGGCCTTTTTTCAACTGATGGTATTCGGTCTCATCCTCACAAATGAGACAAGCCTTGTGGCTCTTTACAACATAACTGTAAAGGTTTCCGTATGCCGGAAAATCATTTATGGTGCAAAAAAGCATTGCCTTCAAGGTAAACTCCTTACCTAGAAAACCATCAAACATTAAAGAGCCTTCGGACCATAGAACTTTCAAATCTTCTATCAGAGGGGAAAGATAAGTGTCGATGCCATTTCCAGGCTGTTTCGGCACTGAAATCATAATAGGCATCATGACATATTTCCTCTTCATGCACAAGTACGAGAGGAGATTGTAAATAGCAAGCATTACAGGCCATGAACTATGCTTCAAGGACATATTACCGAAAGGGGTCATACCATCGCTACACAACCATTCTCAAATTTCTAGGTTCAGAAGAAAACTTCAGATACATCTTATCAAAATTCTTCCCCTGGGCTGCATCAGCCGGGTGACGAATCATCTCATCATCTTCACACCCTCCCCTATCCATGTACCACATCGGGTTCTTTTCATCCTTAACATTCCTAAACAACCTTTTCAGTCTCGAAATAATTGGGAGGTGCCACATACATTTGACCGACACCTGCCTCCTCACAATAAGCTCTCCACTGCCGACCACATTTCTCCTTTTCTTGTAACGGGAAACATTACATACGAGAAAAACAATATTATCATCTAACTCACCCATATATAAGACACAATCTTTTGGACAAGTATGTATATTTTCATACTCCATTCCCATTGGACACAAAATTCTCTTAGCCTCATAAATGTTTCCCGGTATACCATTACCTGTCGGAAGCTTCTCATTGAGAAATTTAAGAAATTTATTCATGCTAGTATCGCTCCATGAACCAACACCTTTCAAATTAAACAACTCCATCAAACATGACATGACTGTGTCTTTCTTCTTACAACCTGGATACAATGGCCAATACTTCTCACCTAGAAAGTTAGCCAAAACCTCAGACCTCCCTCTGAATTCATCAACTACCTCCTCACACATGTCATCCAATTTTGCATCTCCGAAACACTCTCCCTCACTACTAACTACCACCTCCGGGGGTGATTCCCCCATGGAACGTCCACACGAGATATTCTTTTGCAAACCCCCTGCTATACAAATAGAGTCTCAACATTTCCTTATTGTCAGTTCAATTTTGATTTCTACAATTTTTACATAACACAATATTCGATTCTCCCGACTAAAGCATGATCCAAAAAATTATCCACTAAACCAACATATTCTTCGCTCACCCTACTAACGTTGGAATACACATACACATCTCGATTGCATGATACAACTCTACACATCAATCAATGTGCTCCAATCAAACTTCCACACAATTAATTACAAATAAATTTCACTTCGACATAGAAATCATGCATGCAAGATCATTAGTGCACCACATACACCATTCCGCATTAAAATTACCACATTCATAATACACACCACAATATGACAATCAATAACCATAGCATTAACTACATCAACCATGAAAATAAATGACAAACTAATATCAACAATGCTACTTCAATCACCTTAAAATGATCAAACACACAAGATATATATGTTCTTCATACCAAAACCAACAATAAGCATCAATAATATAACATATTAAAAAAATGGTACCTTTAAGGGTCTTCATAGGAGAACATTCAATATTTTTAACAACGCTCAAAAAGTCATTAATGAACTCTTCCTCCCCATTTTCCCCAATTTTAATCAACAAAAAAGGTGGTAGGTGAGTATTAAATTCATGATATACACCGGCAATTTTTACAAAAATACCGGTGTAATTGTAATTCCATGATAAAAATTATTTATACACCAGTGATAAACAATACTGGTGCTAGGTTTTTGGGGAATTCCCGCATTTTTTTCCATCACATGCACCGGCAATAAGAACTTCTGGTGCAAGATTCATATTTTTGGCACCAACTCTATATATAAGCTTCGAAAAATATGCACCGGTATAAGTTTAACTAGTGCAGTTCGCACCAATAGCATCGGTACTGTACACCGAAAACTGTAGTACCGGTGTTAATCTTATCTATTGAACAAAATTTTGGTGTCTTTTACACCGGTTCTTGCACCGGTAACAATATTACCGGTGCGTCATCTGTCATAGACACAGGTATTATGATGGACATCCGATGTACCGGTGCAATTGGGATCGTTAACACCAGTATCAACTCCTGAGAATTTTTTACTGGTTCTAATGACCCTGTTTTCCAGTAGTGTAATCTCCCAAGAACAAGGCCTTAGCTAAGTCATATTATTATTATTTAATATATTTATTTTCATTTCACTTCAATTTAGTTAATTAAAAATAAGTTTTTTTTAAAACAAGGTCTTTCTTACGTTTTTAGGATAATTGCATCTCCAACTGTGATTTTTTTTATCGTGCTTGCTATATAGAAATAATTGGGTCCCTTTCTATCTACTCTATCTGTAATTTAATTCAGTTTGATTCATTTCAATTTAATAAAAATTTAAATTGATACTATTTAGATTAGTTTTGATATATTATTTATATTTTAACTATATGTTTTTATTTAGTTCAATTCAATTTTATCCAGTTTAGTAGATTGTCAATTTAAAAGTATATGATTTTAGAGATAATTCCACATCTACAACAGTACCAACTCCGCAAAGCAGACTATTATGATGTGTTTGGCATGGCTTATAAATTTTTTTGTTTATAAATAAGTACATTTAATTTTTTTTGTAAAGTACTAAAAATAATTCATTTTAAAAACATAAATTATTTAGGGAAAAAAGCATAACCCAATCACCATTACTCTTAAAATATGTAACTCCCTCCGTTCCATCTCTAGTTACACAGCAATAATTATCACGTTATTCAAGAAACATGTATGATTATTAATATGTTTACTAATTGAATATCACCTCCATTTCATCACCTTCCACACAAAAAAATATTTTCTTAGTAAGGAAAGACTAAGAAAATGATTCACCTCCTTGATCACTAAAAAAGGACAAATTAAAGTACACGGATTATTGTAAAATATGAACATTTGGTTTTAATGATCGTAACTGGTTAATATATAGGCCTGTACAGTAAGTACAAATGGAATAACTTCTATCCATGCATGAAAGAATATTCACATAATATAATCAAATATCTCCTTAACGCTCCTCCTTAAGTTGGAACACTAGATCACGAATGATCAACTTGCCAAGAAGATTCTAAAATGCCTGTCGTCCAAGAGATTTAGTGAACAAATCCGCGGATTGGCTGGAATTGCGAAAATGATGAGTGGCGACTTCATTAAATTGAACCAAATCATGAACAAAATGACAGTCAATCTCAACGTATTTTGTGTGTTCATGAAACATCGGATTGGCTGCAATTTATCACAGTGTAAATGCAAAGGATAAGAGTGTCATACACCCTAAGATTGTAAAAGGGACATAAGCCAGAACAACTCGCAACTAACAACTCCCATAGTACAAAACTCGGCTTTAGCCAAAGACCAAGAATCAGTTGGCCGCTTCTTTGTCTCCAAGAAATAGGTGACTTGCCAATTATAACAATAAATCCAGTCAAAGAGCGGCGAGTAATGGGGCAGGCTGCCCAATCAGAATCACATAATGCAGTAATCTGGAGCGAACTCTTAGTAGAAAGAAAGAGATCTTAACCTCGACGATTCTTCAAAAAGTGCAATACCCGTAATGCAGCTTACCCGTGGGCCACACACGGATCTATAAACTGTTCTAAAGTGTGCACTGAATAACTGAGCTCCGGACAAGTGATAATGAGATAAATCAGCTTACCAACAAGACAAAGATATTGTGTTGGATCATCAAAACCAGGACCATCCACACGAGCTAAATTATGCAGTTGTTCCATCGAAAAATTAGTAGATTTGACTGCCAAGAAATCTGTTTCACTCAAAATGTCTAACGCATATTTCTGTTGACATTGAAACATGCCATCATGTCGCCGAGCAATCTCAATCCCTAAGAAATACTTCAAAACACCAAGATCCTTCATGTGAAAACAAGAACATAGATACTTCTTGAACTCAGCCATCAGAGTCAGAGAATAACTGACGATACTAAGTTCATCAACATAGACCAAAACATGGAGAGAAACACCATCACACAAGTAAGTAACATTGAATAATCTGTCTTACTTTTAACAAAACCAAAGAGGCAGAGAGCAGAAACAAGTTTAGTTTGTGGCACCTGTTGAAGACCATAAACATATTTGTGAAGCTTGCAAACCAAACCAGACGCATGAATGGTGTAGGAAGAAGGTGGTAGCATATAAACCTCCTCATCAAGATCTCCATGCAGAAACGCATTACGTATGTCCATCTGATTAAGATCTGAGCCACAAATAACAACAACTGCCAAGAAAAGATAAACCGAGGTCATCTTGGCAACACGAGAAAATGTCTCGGTATAATCACTGCCCTCAATTTAATGGTTTTCAATAACAATGAATGGTGGAGCCTTGTAACGCTCGATAGAACCATCAGACTTGTACTTAGTTTGGAACACCCATTTGCTTCCAATAGCGTGCTTCCTAGGCGGCATGGGAGATAAAGCCTAAGTATTATCTCGTTCTAATGTATCAATCTCGTCTATCATTGCTACATGTCAAAGGGAGTGGGGAGAAACCTCAAAATACGTAACAAGTTTAGAGCCACTAGTAACTGCAGCTAAAAATCTAGAATGCAAAATGAAAAATTATTAGAAGAAAGATAATTAGCTTTAGGGTAACGAGTGGGTTAAGCCGCAAGTGGCAATGCAGACATAATCCTTCAATTTAACTGGTGGTTGATGAAGATGAGTAATGGGAAGAGAAGGAGTCGGGAATAACTTAAACCCAAATTTGGAAAAATTCAATGGCTCAGGTCGTGGCTTAGGAGGAGCTGAGCACAGATTAGAAACAGCAGACTGTGGCTCCGGTTGTAGCTCAACGAGAGTTGCCCAAAGCTCAACGGCATGCGGCTGTGGTGCAATCAGAGCTGACTGCGACAAACTAGGAGATGTTCATAGCTCAATCAAACAATGGTGATAACTTCAAGATGGATAGCGACTCCAAGAGTGGAGGTGACAAGGCATCATAGGCGGTAGGCAGCGGTGATTGCACCAAATTAACAGAGTCATTCATGTCACCAATAGGTGCTTACAGAAGCAGTATTCATAAAACACAACATCTTGGCTATAAAACATAGTACGAGACTCCAAGTCATAAACACGCCAAGATTTATTGTCTATTCCATAACCCAGAAAGACACATTTGCGACATCTGGACACAAACTCATCAGTTGAACACACAGAGTGGTTGTAATTTGGTTCGCAACCATGCAGAAGTTGATAAAGCGAACGACCATCTAAAACAGGCGTTGGAGTGTGATTGGTCAAGTAGGCGGCATTAAGAACACATTCTCTCCCGAATTTGATAGGCAAATGAGCTTGGAAACGGAGAGCACGAGCCACGTTTAAGATGCGGTGGTGCTTCCGTTCCACTCACCCATTTTGCTATGGTGTGTAGATAGTGGGGGTCTCGAACCAAACTTTTTTTCTTCAAAAATACGACCTGAGAGGCAGAAATTCAGTTCCATTGTCAGCCTGAACCCATTGAACAGGACGACGAAACTGTTTTTGAACAAAGGCAAAAAATTCCTTCATCTTGGCGGGTACTTTAGACTTAGAAACTAATAAATAAACCCAAACATATCGGGAATAATCATCAACTATGGATTAAAAATGAAAATGATCCACTAGAATACGGTGAGCCATAAGGCCCCCAAACATCACCATACATAAGTTCAAATATCTAACTAGCCTTAGAATTACTCAAAGGAAAACTAATTTTAGACTGTTTAGCCCGATGACAAACGGAGGAAGGAACAATTTTTATTCAATTCACTATGACTTAAAACAATAATTGGGATAGAAGACAACATTGAAGAGAATGGATGCCCAAAAATTTGATGCTATATATCAGACAAAGACACAACGGTAACAATAGGCGAAGATGGCGGCAAAGATGGCGAAGTTCCTAGTCTGCACAACCAACAAACCCTTCTCTACTGATCACCCCTACAAATCACTATCCTCGTGCTAATATCCTGTAATATGTACACATTTTCGGTAAGAAAGCCAAATATTTTCAATCAATAGTTAATTTGGCAAATGACAGCAAGTTACAACGTAATTCTGGAAGAAACAAAAGAATGGAAATGACAATATGTCCAAAGTATAAATTTCTGTGTTGAGTGGCAGTAGAAATGGATCCATCAGGTAGAATGACATCAACATTATCAGCAGGCTCAATATTATGTAGAAGATATGAAGCTCTAGTGTTAAGAATCCATGGTAAAGCGGGCTTACTAGACATATTGTTAGTATTATTCAGCTAAGAGAACAAGTTAATAACCGTACTCCACCAGTCCTAAGAAAAAGCTGAGCCAAAAGCTGTCTGATTAGCATCAGAGAGCAGGCGGTGTTACCCGGGGGTTGAACTGCTCCAACCAATGACACTCCATTAGGGACACGGGTGCGCGTGTTTTGGGCTCTAGGGAAAGATTTGAGAGGTATATTATCAATGAACAGGTCTGGGTAACCGATGATTAAAAAACATGTGGTAATTGTGTGGCCCTTACGGTTGCAATGTGTACACAAAAGGCTCTTCCGATCAACAACGACGACGGAGAAGTTACCAAGAGAGCCGACGGCTGGCTTCAGAGCGGCGTACGACTTCAATCGACGAACGGAAAAGTCTATGGTATCCAGAATGGATTCATGGGCATTGACGACAGTTTTGTGACATTTTTCCTTAATCACGAGAGAGTAAACACGACCAATAGGTGGCAAAGTATTTTGCGCAAGGACATGCAATCTGAGAAGGTTTTAACCATCATCGAGAGTAGTGAGAAATTGATGCACCATCTCATTCGCATGGTCCTTAATGGTAATAGTAGCAGCAGGGCACACACATGTTGATGGTGCAAGTAAGTAAACAACTCATCCCACAACTTTTTGCACTTTTCATAATAAGTAGCAATAGATTGACCATTTTATGACAATTGTAAATGTCCGTGCAAATCTTACATATGCGTGGACCATTCCCAACAGAAAAACACTGCTAAAGGTCATCTCAAAGTTTCTTAGCAGACGAATAATAAGTAATTATAGTTTGAATGAGAGGATCAAAAGTCTGAAAAATCCAGCCAATAAGCATAGAATTCACACAATTCCAGTCGTTATAAAGTGGTTCACCAGGTACAAGCTTGGTAATGGATCCATCAAGAAAACCAAACTTACGTTTAACAGAAAACACATTAAATATAGAGGTACTCCAATCATTATAATTGTCACCCTTAAAGATCACCGAAGAAATAGTCAAACCTAGATATTTTAACGGATGCGCATAGTAGGGATGAGTGAGCGGGAACACATTAGAGGAGTCACCGATGGACTGGCGGAAGGCCTGAGCAGCGGCGACTGCTGCAGCTTGAACTGTGGCCTGGAAGGCGACGACATCAGGCAGGTGGCTGACGTCGGTGGCATGGATCAGTGTCAGGAGACCTCCAGCGGTCTGGCTTTTGCAAGCACAACGGTAACGACTGAAGCCTCATCTCCGAGATTAAGATTCGTAGCGTCGGCACCGGCGGGAGCAATGAAATTGGGTTGTAGAGATCCATAGCAGCGGCGGCACAAAATTTCTTCAACGACTGTAGCGGTGACCCACATCAGCGGCGCGAAAAGACCTGAGCGACGGCGACGGCACATGAAGGTCGGAAAAGGGGGTTGTAGGCAGTGAATATAGGTTTTGAAAAATTTTAGGGTCTTATCTTTGGTATCATGTAGATTATGAACGGTTAATTTTATTGATTATAATTGATTACAATGTATAGGTCTGTACAACAAGTACAAATGAAATAAATAGATTTCTATCTATACAAGAAAGAATATTCACCTAATATAACAAAATATCTTAAGAAGTTTTACTATACAGTGAATAGTGATTCACTACGTATCAAATTTGCCTGGCTATAATGAAACCTTTTAAACTTTCTTCAAGTGGAAATTTCCAACTATCTAAAAGAAGGGCGTTTACATATGATTAGGTCGAGGTTAACTAAACATATACTCCTCCGTCTCAAGATTATTGGCCTATTTACTTTTTTCACGATTTTCAATGATCATGTTTGACCATCTATATCTCTAGCTACATACAACACTTTTACATTAAAAAATCATATTTAGAAAATAGACGTTAAGACGAATTTAACAAGATCTCACATGATATTTTTATTATAAATATATAAATTGATA